>JAQGAU010004823.1:0-11025 GCA_034698045.1 Paramacrobiotus richtersi | reverse complement strand
CTCTTCAATCGCAATCAACCAAACTGTCTTCGTGGCTGCTACCACCAGGCACTATCGGTGCACTGGGAATCCAAATGTAATCTTCAGTGGAATTGTCATCACCATTCGGAGGAAAATCTTGTTGAGAAGTCTTCTTCGTCTGGAGGAAAAGTCTTCTTTGTTTGGAGAAAAAGTCTTCTTCATCTTGAGGAAACGTCTTCTTCATCTTGAGGAAAAGCCTTCTTTATCTTGAGGAAACGTCTTCTTCATCGCGAGGATAAGTCTTCTTAATCTGGAAGAAGAGTAGCGGTCATCACAGCGGCTTCCACGGAGGACATCGGTGGAATTCCGGCGCCGTCACTGATCATCCTTTCATTTTCTTCTTCGTCGTCATCTCATATCATCATCATCAAGAATGCATCCTTTCGCGGAGAAAAGTCTTCCTTCTTCATAGGCGCTTCTTTCATCAGAGGCTTCCTCTGGATGAAAAATTTCTTCTTCCGGTTAAAATCATCTTCGTCAGCAGTCATCAAGGGGGCGTCCACGGGAGACATCGGTGGTGGTCCGAAGATGACGCTCGTAGTTTCGTCATTTTCATCTTTCATCTCATCTCTCATCCTCGTAGTTTCTTCCGTGTTTTCATCTTTGGAAAGGCATCCTTCTTCATCAAGGGAAAGTCATCATGTTCTTTATTCAAATCCATTGGAGTGTCATCTTTCATCCTCCTTCATCCGTTGGACTTGAAAAATTCTTTGGGTTAGAAAGGCGTTGACCTAGACAGTTGACGCGGTCAAGTCCGTTGACCGAGACAGAATCCAGGCATTGTCTATTCTTCGAATCCAGACAGCTTGACCTCCATTCGGTTATTGACTGTCAAAACAACAAAAATTCGTAAACTTTCGTGTTTTTCCATAGAATCGTCTATCGCCGAAATTCTGGACACATCTGCAGAGCTGGTGCTGCGGCAAGATGAAAGGGAATCGTCAATTTCCTTAATCTTCAATTTCTTCATAAACTTCTCCGTAGTCCGTGCTATGTCTTTGAGAGTACAGGAATTTGTCATCTGCGCTTCATTCTTCAGGCTTGTCATCAGTGCTCTATCGGAGCAATCTTCAGCTTTTCTTCCTCGTTCGGAAAGGTCACCGTTTGTGTTTTTTCGAGCAGGGGTTTGGGGCGAAAGGTAAGGTCACGTATCGGCAATACCCTGCAAAAAGACAAATCTTGGTTTTTTTTCGCCTTTTCCTGCGCTGGTTTCTCTGTCTGGCTCCTCTGGGTGGGGAAGATTCCTCCATGCGTCCAATGGACGAGTTTCGCGGGCAATATGGGGTTCAGCGCGACGCCTGTGGCCTTTGGGGCTGAATCCTTCAACGATCCATCTTCGTGGGGACGAGGTGGCACATCTCGGCAACTTCCTCCTTCTCCCAAGGGACGGGATTCTGCATCGGCTGGATCCTCCAATAGCCCTTGACTACGTCGTTCAGATTCCACTACAAAGGGGAATCGTCACGATCTGCTACCATAAAAGGACAACCGAGAACAGGAGCCGATAAAGGACACTTTATTGGTGACGCAACACAAACAGGGCAAAGGAAGAACACACAAAACAGAAAGAAGGGCGGAGACGGCAGTTATGCTGCCGTCTCGCTCTAGCGAGAGCGCACTCTAAACAGCGTAACGCAGTACGCGCGTCTTATATAGACGCAGAGAGGGGAAATACCCGAGAACACGGAAAGAGCCGATAGGCTAAACCAAACAAGTGGAGCCACGCCTCCAACAAAGGACAGGATACAGAATCTGTACGCAATCCGGATTATTCCGGAAAGCTCCGAGCGTATGACAGCCGCTCAAATCACGAAAGACAAAATACAAATGTGTTCGGTAAAATCAGTTACGGTGCACAGAGCAAACTATCACTGAGAAGTTCCTATATATGAATTCAGCTTTAAGCAGTACTTCATCAGTTGAATTCAATTATAATAAGAATCGTAACCGGCAGATCGAGAAACCAGAACAGCAGTTAATTTTTTGAAAATCGGACTTACTGCCGTTTGCCCGAATCTTTTTTTTCGAGTTTTCGTTTGATTAAAGCAGTGTGGAAGTCAGCTAGTATGAAACGGACAATGTCCTCAATTGCAAAGTGATAACCGGTCAGCGAAGGAAATCAGTAGAGTGTATCTGTACTGTCAAAAACTTACTATGCTTCATTTTTAACAGATTTAGGTGTTTTTTATTATATATAACGAGTTTTTATTGTTAGTACTGTCGTGACGGGATGTATTAAATGGGATGGGATACAGCGTTATATCCCATCGCGGTACTGTTCAACAGGAACAACTTTGCCACCTCAACTTGTCTGCTCGAAAGGAAATAAATAAATAAATAAATAAACTACACTTCGCATGCACGATGGGCGTCGTTGGCCCGCCATTTGATTTCGTGTTAACATAACGTTATCATATGTTCCAGCATACATCCAGCATATTCCAGTATTACATGTTGATGTGGTCAGTTAAACAAAATCAGCAACCAGGAATTTTGAATCTTTTTGAATATTGGAACTAGCTACTGTCATACCATTCCTTTGAAGGGAGCACCAAGCTTGAGAAACATTCTAGGTGCCGTCCGATGGTAGGTGGCAGACGGGTCTCGTCTGTTTACTTACTCAAGCGTAAAATTATTCACCGCCGCGCCCAGACTGCAGCTGCAGACAGACTGCTCCGTAATTTGCAGACTTGTTACAAGTTACATATCGTTACAACTTACAGTTTTCTGGATTTCCCGTTGTCTCGCCTAAGCCTGGAGCGAGTTACGACTCAATCTGGAAGAAGGTGCGAGATATGTTGCTACACTTTCTTTTAAGCTGAATACTTATTCTTCTGATACGAGAAACAAATGTAGCGGATTTGTATCGAAATGTCTGCCGATCTTTCTGCACCATAATGCGGCGGGAACAACCAGAGAATACTGAGGATCTCCAGCTTTGCAGACGCTCCCTGCGCCCCTGATATCGCCTTCTGACACTCTGAAGCGAATGGTTTTGTTTTGAAAGTACAGAAAAAAGGTAAGCTACTTTTGAGCGGCACTTATGCATTTTTCTTCGACCTAAATATGCGGAAAATATTATCTACGATAAAAGCTAAATTATGCAGACTTGTGACTTGTCGTATACAAATATTATTGCAAAATTTGATAACACCTGCTCTTTGAGAAACGTGCAGTTTAATTACCACTGAAACTCTGCATATTATAGTTTTCAAGTAGAATCAATCGTCAAACCAATCAGAGATTTTAATCCCGTTGGAATACTGTAATGTGCGTCTTTTCATCGTAGTCTTGTTTGCATTTCGCCGCTTGTTATGATGAATGCGCAATCAATCGATAGCAGTTCATCCAGCACTATGGCCAGTGTATCGAAAGCATTAACAGCCGAAAAGCAGCAAGAAATGGCACGCGAATCGATGCATGAAAATATCGGCGAATTCTTCCGCGGACGCTTCGTTTTTATCACCGGCGGGACGGGTTTCATTGGCAAAGTGCTCATTGAGAAAATCCTGCGCTGCTGTCCTGATGTGGCGGGGGTGTATGTGTTGATGCGGCCCAAAAAAGAACGGAGTCCTTTCCAGCGGGGTGAGGATTTGTGCAATTGCCCAGTAAGTAGATGCGAGCGGAAATAATTCACAGTGTTCATCGAGAATTTTGAGCAGATTTCAATGTTGTAAAATGTTTTCCGGCATCGTGAAGCAGATTTTGTTTCCTTAATATTTTCCTGTTCGTTCTTTGAGAAATCTTTTTAGATTTATTGTGATTTGCTTTCTCCCGCAGTTCGCGTTCATTTTTTCCCCGATTAACTTATAGATTGCGAAATTATAGATTTCGCTTGCCTTTGCCTCTTTGGAATGGATTTCTTTTCCTGCGATTGTTGTTATGTTGCTTTCTACAGATTTTTAAAGGCCTTCGCGAAGCGCATCCACACTTTACCGAGAAAGTCATTGTTCTAAATGGTGATATCAGCGAGGAAAATTTCGGACTACATGAAGATTCCCTACAGCGCGTGACGTCGGATGTCTCGGTGGTATTTCACGCAGCAGCGACTGTTCGTTTCGATGAACCTTTAAAGTACTGACTGGATCTCTTTCGATAGACAAACGTCATGATATGTTTTTTTTTTCTTTTAGACAAGCTGTAAACCTGAATGTACACAGTGTACAGAAACTGATACACATTTGCCGGAAGATCAAACACCTCAAGGTAATATACTCATATTTCCACTACAAATGTATGTTTCAGTGTATTTCCTCAAAATAATTAGCATGAGGACGTGAAACATTGTATAATCAGTATTGAGATTGATTTGTTACAGGCTTTAGTGCATGTATCCACAGCGTACGCAAACTGTAATCGCAACCATATCGAGGAAATAGTCTACCAACCAAGCGTGGATCCCGAACGCTTAATGGAATTGATCCAGTAAGCACTTCTCCAAGAACTAATCTGATGTATAGCGCATTAGCTGTGTTCTGCGCTGTGAAGTTGGCTTCCGGATGACGCAGTACAAGCCGTGACGCCGCACCTACTGGGTCCTATGCCCAATACGTACACTTTCACCAAAGGACTTGCCGAGTATTTCCTAATGAAACACGCCTCCGACCTTCCTTTAGCAATTATACGCCCATCCATTGTTGGATCGGCCTGGAGGGAGCCAATTCCGGGATGGATTGATAACTGCAACGGACCCAGTTTACTGTTTATTGCAGTATGTGCCGTGAATGCAGTCGTTAGTAAATGCTTGTATAGCAGTTTTACACGTTTTTGTGATTGTGCTGCAGACTGGAAAAGGATTTTTAAGGTCCATGATCGGAGAAAACAATGCCGTGGCAGACGTGGTTCCGGTAATTGAAGGGGCTTTTTTACAGTTATTGTAATTTTTTTATCATTAGGGATTTTTCTCTTGACAACACACAGGTGGACATCACGGTTAATTTAATGATGGCTGCTGCATGGAGGGTAGCGCATCAGTCAGACAGCACCGGTACAAAGGAATTGATGGTTTACAACTGCACTACGGGATCCGTTAATCCTTTGCGATGGGTTGATATCGGTAAAAATACACGCTTTGACTACCTTTTCCAGAAACGATGTAAAGTATTTCGAATATAATAATGAAGTTAATTTTTTAAAGGAAATATTGTGCCTAATTCGTTCAAGAAAAATCCCCTAGAGCTGGCATGGCGACGGCCGAATATGTCTTTCACCGCAAACCCGTTCGTTTATCAACTTTATTTTTTATGCACCTATCTTTCGCTCATCGAAAATTTTTATTCCAAACAGGCTGATGTACAACTACTGGACATCCGTTAGCCATCTGTTACCGGCTTATATTACTGACATGGTCCTACGTTTAATTGGCAAAAAGCCGCGGTAAGTGAAGGAGACTACTGATACGCTTGATATGGGGGTGACTTTCCTCTTATGGTAGGCTTGTCAGAACTTTCCAAAAAATTCACAAGGCCGCGGAATCGTTAGGCTATTTCACCACCAACCAGTGGGAGTGGACCGGTTGCAATGTTGCTGCCTTAATGCACGAAATGCATAAAGATGACCAACAGGTACTGTATAATATGATATTCCCTTACTTAATTATTAATATGATATTCCGTAAGCGTAAGTGCTGATATATATTGCTGGTATATACAGCGCGAGATGCTTGTTAAATTGTTCATTTTTAGTACCTACACTTGATCTAGTACTGTTAAATCTTTCGTTAGACATTTTATCTGGATACCCGTGACCTTAACTGGACATCGTACCTGGAAGACTATTGCCTTGGAGCGAAACGCTTCATTCTTCATGAAGATATTAACAATCTACCCAAAGCGAGACAGCACTTACGACGGTAAATATCTGTGAACTGAATGAAGAATCTTTCTTAAACACAATATTCTTCAGGTTGCAAATTTTGCGGTATGTGCTGAACACCATTCTGATCGCTATGTTATGGCGGTTTTTGGTAGCCAATTCACATTTGGCGGGAGGTAAGAAGTTACCTTGGTGCCTTCTGATTTTGGTGGCAGCAGTGAGATTCAGCGCAATGTGATGCAGTGTTTTTGAAAGTCTTAGCTCGTTTTATCTCAATGTGAATTGCAGGACTTTGGTACATGGTCCTCAATCTGGTTTTCAAGTTTGTGCGCTTCTTCCGCGTAACGAGCAGCTCTCGATAGAAGGAGCGGTATTCAACCAAAGGAATTGCTGGAAATCTCGCACTGGAGCAGCTGTTTTGTAGAATTGCAGTGTTAGTCAAGATACACCACCGGTGCTGGACGAACTGACTTATTTGTCGTGGTGAATAATGTCTGGTCTCGTGTTCATTCCATGATTTTACAGGGTGATTTAAATATCATAACATAAATTATACAAGTGACCCAAAAGTGCCGAATACTGAGCTCTGCATTCATTGTTGTGTGTTGGAAAAATCGGCAGTTTTCGCCTTGTTCGACCTTTTATATGTGCTTCATTCATAATTCGGTTTCAAACCGAAGACTAGATGCGCGTATTAACAAAAAGAACAAATTCAACATCTGCGAACGAATGGTTAAATGCTATACGGTACACAGCTTATGAGATATTGTTGGAATCGAGAGCAAATCATTCTTCGGCAGTTCTGAATTTGGCGAGCAACAAATATAAACGAAAGGCAATGGATAATGCTGCGGTCCAGGAAGCGCGGAATAGAGGAAAATTTCTGCTGACAAACACCCAGAACAGAATGCACAGGATTGTTGTTACAGTGTGGGCAATTCTCTTGCGCCTGCGCAGCACAATAACTGTGTTAAACAGCGTTAAACAATACAGTACAATTTTCTTCCACTTCATTTCCGTCGTAAAAACTGACCTGGCTAAATTTCGTCTCGCTTCCGGCAATGTCTGCAGCTCTTCGTGTAAGAGAAACACTTTCACGCCCATGCAGAATTTTTCCATATAGGACCGCCAGTTTACTGCAGTCAAGTCAAAATCCAGTACCTGGATCATCAAGGGGGTATTAATCATGGTGCGTTTCATCTGGAGTAGCAAATCAAGCTTCTTACTTTGCGGTCGCCATGTTCCAGAGATTTCCACAGGGTTATCACGTTTTTATTGTCAAATTCCCAGCTTTGCTGGGTAAAAAAATCCAAACATGTCGTGGCTTTGTGGAGCTTCTCGTATGACTTCACAACACTAAGAACGAAAGATAAATAATTCAGTTTTGGCAATATAGAAACACACACTTGATAAAACAATTTATAATTGATAAGACGATCTCTTATACAGCAGAAAGACGGACGCGTGCGGAACGTACGATAAACTCCATAAATTTTACCTGGTTTTCTTGGACTGCATGCTACTCATCATATCAATTATGTGCGCTGGTATCAGATGGTCGGCCCATTTCCAAAACTGGTAAATCAACCTACAAGAACATCACTAAAATTTGAAAACGTCAAAATAGTCCATAGTGCATTCGTACCGGCTTTGGGTGAACTGTGCGCTTGGAATGCGATACAACTTTTCCACAGGATTTTTCATGTAACAAGAAAGGGTGCTGGTCTGAACAAAGCCCCAAGTCATGGGATTCACCGGTCCCGAAACAAAATTAAACACCGGCACACCTTCAATGCTGTCGAACAGAACAATGAGCTACACCCAAATTTAACAAAATTAAAATAACTAACCGGTTGCTGGAAAGATGAAACGCCACGGTCAGCAACAAATCAGCCACCAAATCGACCGGCACGATATCCGCCACGGCGTACATATCACCCAACATCGTCCGGAGAGCGCCCTTTCCAATCTGGAAACGAACTGCTGTACACCCGGGTAGAAAATGCCCAAAGCGAAGAAGTCACCAACCGCTGCTAACAGTCCGCTTGGACCATTAAAATTATCGATATAACCGGCACAGGGATGGTTCAAAGAGGCTCCAATTATCGAAGGACGCACAATGGCCACCGGAAACGAGTGTTTCTCTTTAACGATAACGGCTTCGGCTAGTGCTTTAGTATAGGTGTACGTATTAGGCCATGGTGGAATTAGGGAAGGTGTTATGGAACGAATCATATCGTCACTCATCCATCTACAGCAAGGAATTTCGCAATGTTATCAGGAAATAATCGATGGCCTCAAAGCGCAGCACAAAGAAATAATATTTTTACCACATAACACATTTAACGAACGTCGAGGTGAAAAAAAGGACACTTACTCAAATGCCTCAATTAGCTGATCAGGAGCGATCACGGGATCATAAACTATCTCCTCTATCTTCTTCTTGTGACAGTTAGAATAAGCGGTGCTTACATGAACGAAAGCCTCCAACCGCTTCATATTTCGGCACAGTCGTAGCAACTTGGCAGTTCCGCATACATTAACTTGGACCGATGTTCTAAGCGGGAATAGAAAAACTTAAAGAAACCTCGAGAGAGAAAATAGCATTAAACCAATCTACTTGAGGGGCTCATCAAATTTAACTGTGGCTGCTGTATGGAAAACGATCGCAACATTCTGGTAAAGTACTTCCAGATCCTCCTGGCGGATACCCAAATCGGGACCGGTCAAATCGCCGGAAATGACCACCACCTTGTCAAACCGTTCCTGCCCGACACTTTGGAACACCTGCAGTATTTCTCGGCATTTTTGTCACAGTTCGCTAAAAATCGGGCTAACAGTCCATACAAATTATTAATTTCAGATTGTGCTTGACTTCAGTATAAAAGACCATAATCTTATTTCGCTAAAATAAAGTTTTTAACGGCCAGTGCAACCTTGTATACTTTGGTGAAGCTGTGCTACGCAATATATATGTATGCGTCAGAAAGGTATCACATAAATCAGACAAATTTACTGTTACAACAATAAACAAGAATATCGGTAAACCATAATTCAGAAGCAAATTGGCAGCTTACGGTGCTGTTCAAGATGCCTGCCAGTCGCTCTCGAGCGCTGTGCTTCTGGGATGGGCGAATTAACAGAAATATTCGCTGGATTTGCGGACAGCATGTTAAAAGCCTGTGGACGAGAACCTTCCCCTGTGAAATGCAAAAATAAAAAAATCATACACCCCAAGAGAGATTCTACAGTTGTAGTGTTTCAAGCGCTAACGGTGTTATCACTTAAATGTAATTTTCAATTTTGCCAAAAAAGAGCGAAACTTCTACAGTTGCACATACCAAGAATCCGGTTCCTCCTGTAATCAGGATACAATTCCTATCGTAAAAGCTTTGTACAGCTGACATCCTCAGTGTCCTGCTTTGCTGCTGCAAAAAGTCTCGGATGGATAAGACTCTAGGCGAATTTCCGCAGATCTTTCCAGGAACCGAGTTTGCACCAAGCAGGCAGAAGCATCAAATCAACGGCTCGCCCTCGCCTAACGATGATATTTTAAAACGTAATAATGCAGATTTCTTGTGCGCGAATTGGCCTACGTCAAAGTGGGAAGAAATCACGGAATACCACAACCCAGAAAATTTCAAATTACGGTAGCCAGTTTACTCTGTTTAGCAGCTGCAAAAAATTTTTGATTCTGAAAAAAGCGCACCCAGCCCAGCCCCGCCAAGCAGTTTCATTCACGGTGGCAGAACCCTTCATTTGATGCTCGACACTACGAAAATCTGCCAATACGCTCAGACCACGTACGGGACTTGCAATTTGAACTGGATTTTGATTTCTGAGCACTTTTTAGATACAGTTTAATCACATCAACAACAAAAGAAGTATTTTTTACATGCCATTAAGAATCTTTCAATAGCATCTTTTTCTAGGACGGTGATTCCTTGTTCTGATATTTATCAGAGCGTTTCGCTCGGTCTTTCGCTGTGAAATCTGTCGTCTTCGGATTCTGTCTGGAAGATCCGATTTCCAAGTGATAGACGGTATTCCACGTAAGTCTGTAAGTATTTTGACTCGATTTGAATCTCTCTGTGCAGAATTTTGGGAGTATGACGGATGGGTCCCATGCTAACCAAAGCATTCTCATTCCAGAAAGTTCCGGACCTTGTTTCGCGACCATCATGCATAGTTTGTTGTCTCGGCTGAACGCGATTGTTGCATTTTCCTTTACGGTCCTTGCAGGTATTGTGTATATCGCATTATAAAAATGTTTGCGTTTAACACTGTAAACAGTAAACCCTTCCAGTTTGGCAAACGTGATTAATGTTTGAAAGACCATAGTTTATGTGCGAATATGTTACGTGCAGAGATGTACTTTCTTTTTGTAAACCTTGTTATTTGTAGTAGAAGTTACCTTTTCAGACTGGTCTCTTGCTTTGAGCGCCGTTTTCGGCGTTTTATTTAGGCGGTTCGGAGTTCGGTTTGATAATTTATCTCCTAGAGAATTTTTTCGAAACTTGTTGAAATTTCTGAGCCCATGTTTCTACTTTTTTGGAGTGCACGTCAATATGTACCAGTAAGTACAAGGCATAGGCGGCAGTGTTATATTTGCAGTTCAATGGATTATAGCCATTTTTCTGAAAGCAGTAAGTTGTGGTATGTGATATGCTTATAAAAAAACTTTTTATTCTTTTTTTCGCATCAGGAATTATTAGAATGCCGAGCGTGTTCCCATAGTTGAAATGATTTTGGCATAGTTAACTCACTTAACTGCAGTCAGTTTCATCACGCTGCGCTCTGTCTCTCAGCTTTTCCACTGCAAAAAGATTAAATTAATTAATTAAAGCAGGTGTCACCATCTTTGTGAGCTTCAAAAATTGGCTGCTTTTGAAACAAAAATTCAGTATTACGCTCTGAGAGCTGCCCGTGGAATTGTAAGGAGCGGTGTATTTTTAAGTTTTTACCACACCCTTTCGGACTTTCTACTCAGACATTAACGTAATATAGTTTCCCCACTGTTCTTGGTTATTCCTGGCGAAATTTTCGCTCTAAATAAACACTTCGGATCAGCCGACCGGGTAGTCGGAAGCTAACGCCAGAAGCGGGTTGTTCGGTTAGGATGTTTTGCACACAGGTTAAGTGCGTAATCTGGATAACAGGATTTATTCCTGTCTATTAGGATTGTGATTG
>JAQGAU010004822.1:0-11025 GCA_034698045.1 Paramacrobiotus richtersi | reverse complement strand
ACATTGAGTTACACGGAGTTACGTGGAGTTACGTGAAGTTACATTCAGTTACACGGAGTTACGTTGAGTTACACGGAGTTACACGGAGTTACATTGAGTTACACGGAATTACGTGGAGTTACGTGAAGTTACATTGAGTTACACGAAGTTACGTGGAGTTACATTCAATAACACTGAGTTACGTGAAATTACATTGAGTTACACGGAGTTACATGGAGTTACGTGAAGTTACATTCAGTTACACGGAGTTACGTGGAGTTACGTGGAGTTACGTGGAGTTACGTGGAGTTACATGGAGTTACATTGAGTTACGTGCAGTTACATTGAGTTACGTGGAGTTACATTGAATTACCCGGAGTTACGTGGAGTTACGTGGAGTTACGTGAATACATTGAGTTACCCGGAGTTACGTGGAGTTACGTGGAGTTACGTGGAGTTACGTGGAGTTACGTGAAGTTACACAGAATTACATTGAGTTACGTGGAGGTACGTAAAGTTACATTAGTGCTTCTTCCGTCTTGCGTTGCATTTTCTGCAATTTTGTTACGTTACAGTTACATTTAGTTACACTTGTTTACGCCAAGTCACGCTTATTACTCTGCTTCCAAAACGCGTCGCCTTTTTGTGCAAAACGAAACGTGCCATAATTTTGCTAATTGCATGTGAGCGGCTTATCAAGATCAAGGCTAGAGGAAGTTAAAGGAAGTAGAGAGAACATAATATTAACACTGTCAGTAAAGATACGACATAATGTTACTCCCTGTTTCTCGGCCCCCCTCCATAGCACAGAAGGTATGTACGAAAAAACAAATATAATATAATGATTATCATAAGCCTGTGTTGTATTTTCCTTACTGTGTATTCATAGATTAATCCGAGTATTCTAGTACTGTAACCGCTATGTAAGTACTTGGGGCTCAGTTGGGAGATTAGCGTGTTTCCTGCACAAGCAGTTCTGCCACCTCCTGGGTAAACTTGCTGGTTGATCAGTTGGTATGAAATATTGATGCATTCAGCGCCAAAAATTTTAGCTTAACAAAAGCGTCATTACGTTTTATGGAAATCGTGAAGAATAAGAATCTCAGTGGCAAATATGCGTGCTAATTTTTATTTGAGGCCCTTATCGCTCTGCACACCTTGATATACGGAACCTGCATGCGAGTGGCAGATCTTCTTTTGCATAAAGCGTGATTGAAAGAAATGACTAATTTCTCTTCGAATTACGGCTCTTTCTTTCGCTTGCGGTTTTCGTCTTTGAGTTCCTTGTTACAAACTTACTGGTTACATTCCAAATATTATAGGCGATGGATATAGCTCCCCAAACGATCTCTGTAGCGGAGATGTTCCTCAGACGGGATGTTAGGAGGAAGACATTGCCTGGTTGGGCGTTCATGCTTGAATGAAATGAGCTGCAGAAACAAACTGCAGATTTCTCCAACTTCCGCCAGTCGGGAAATGTGAGAATTGCCTTTAGGAAAAACAATGTCTCTACTTAATCAAGAGATTTGTTTACTGTAGACCACGGCAAAGACAATGTGAAACGGTAGAATTGCACACTACATAGTACGTCAAAAACCTGATCTTCACGTACCCTGTAGGTCTGTGTGTGTGGTTAACTAACAAGTGCCGCTTCTGAATCAGTTATACGGGATGAAATGTCGGTATTTGCGGCAGACGGCACATGCTCGCTTGCTTGGCGTTTGTGAAAAAAAAAAACACCAGAGCATATTGACGTATAAATATCGATCCACGCTCCAATATGTACAAAGTAAAACGCGGAGTGTACGCTGTGAACGGCCTCGGGTACCGCACTATTAGCAATCGCTACTGGTACGTACATCGCGTTTGGCGTAGTGTACAGAGGTGCACATATATTTTAAACGGTCTGAAAATATTCGCGACCAACGTAGATACTGCAGTCGTAGGAACCGTTCTCGGTGTAGCCGGATAAGAACAAACTGTGTTTCTTATTGTTCCTTTATACCTACCATGCTCTTAAGCTTAAGTATTACTGACTTAATTATTTCGACATTTTTGTTATTTCCGCCACAGCGAGTACACCGACACGTTTCTTACTTCTACCACTTTAAAACGCTCGTTCAGGTAGCGGGGTGGTAAAAATCAGATAACACATCCTCGATGTGGCAGAAATAACAAAAATGTCGACGTATCACAAGTTATTTTTTTCCCTATCTGATTTTTCCTTACCGGAAGCTGATGGTCGCAGCTGTGGCGGTGAGGCCAACGAGTTTCTCCCCAGCTACCATGGCGACGAGAAAGCGGACAACGAGCATGTTGTTCGTCCAGATTAGTTCCGCGGTCATCTCCGCAAACTTTCGGCGCAGCTCTCTCTTGTCTTCGTCATCGTCGTTACCGGTACTTTAATTGTTCATAGCAGTGCAGGCAAGGAAGTCCATGGGCGACATAGCTGCCAGGAAGATGACCACGAAGAGCGTAATAACCATGGAAACAGAGTAGATGCTGCACAACAGCACGTTGCAGGCGCCAAGAATGAACGATCGGCTGTCCAGGATATTCGTCCAGAGACGGGCTTTTGCTGATAGAAATCTGATCTACATGTTCACCGTGATAACAGGGTAAAAGAGTTAATATTTCGGCGGTAGGCTGACGGAAATAAAACAGACCGAGACTCATATAAGTTTCATATAAGTTTCAGTACGAGTATTGGTATGTTGACGTGTGAAGGAAGATGTATAGCACAGGTGTGTCGAACAAATCTGCTACCGACTTACCAGGTCGTGAACACTGCCTATAACGGCTAACTATGCATCTTTGTCAAGTCTCACTGATTCGTTCAATCGGTAATAGCAACGAGCGGCAAGATACGTCGGGTTTTCTTGGCGTAATTTCTCCTATTCTTCAGTATACCCATCTCTAGTCCACAACACACTTTCGAGCGACTTGTTACAGCCTTTTTGGGCTTCCTTATCCTGCAGACTAAATAATTAATTAACCTTACAAAACTGCTCAACAAATTACAATTGCTCGCCGACTTCCTGTTGGCCAATTGGCCATTCAGTCCAGAATGTCGCAAAAAACATGCCCTGATCTAACTTAAACATTTTTCAAGTGTAATACGACAGTTGTAAACCCGGCTAAATATCGACTGAAAAATTTGCAAACAAAGCTAGGAAGCTGTGACAGCGCACTAACGTAGAAAAGCATGAGAAACAAAACACTGGCAAAGTCAAAATCAGATAGACAGACAAAAGCTTAGTAGCCGAGATTCTGCTTGAGGGGCACATCTGATGGGTAAACGGGTGGCGGTTGCATGGGAGCCATTGGATAGGCGCCATATCCTGGTGCGCCGAGGAGCGGGACTCCGGCGGGAGGTATCATTGCATTTCCGGCATGAATTATTACCATCGGTACCTGTCCACCGGTCGCTGACAGTCCGGCCGATATTCTGAAAAAGCGCTGTCATTCCAGCTCATTCGGCTACAGAGCTTTATGCTAAGCATTCTAACTGTCAGCCCCTCGGAAAGCCAGTAGGCCTTCTTTTATGGAATTGCGGATCGGTTTTCGCTGCACAAAAGCAACCGCTTAGCTTCCGTCAGGATATGAGAAGATCGTAACGTAGATTACATGATACATAAAGGAGGGTATGGCCTAAACTAGTTTTACCTGAAACTGAAGACAGCCGCCATGGCAGTGAGTGCAACATAGAACCCGGTAATTGCCAGTAAGATGGCATAGACAAGGAGAATCGCCGTGCCAGGCCCCGGCAATCCCAACGCTCCCTCTGTGTGATGTCGGCGGGATTCCGCATCCGGGTCGTTGTCCTCTTTCGGATAGTTAGTTAGGCCCAGGATTCGGTGGGCAGCTTTCTCCCAAAACAGTAACATAATACAGATGACGGCAAGCAGAATTAGTGTGATGGAGTCTATGATGCACAGCACCACGTTGCAGGCGCCTAGAGCGCGGAAGGAGCTGACATGGGAGAAGGAGCCGGCGGTGTTGTTGCGCAGACGGTGGATGGCGAGAACCCCGAGGATACCCGTACCCAAGAGAAGTGCTGCGACTACCATGTGGAAGATGGCCCAGCCGCTAATGCTCGCATCTGAAATAGGCAAGAAGATATATATACTGCAAAATCGCTTAATAGGAATCGCCAAATTCAGCAGCTAGAAATTTGGTTTATTGTGGACCTTGCCGCACTCTGCTCGTAGAGGACTATGGTTAAAAAAATACCGTAAAAGGTAAATAATATCTCATAATTATTATCATATGCCTGTTGCAGTTTTAGAAAGTATTCTTCTCGCTGTGTATTCATTCGTTAATTTGAGTATGTATTATAGAAACTTATGTATGTACTGCACAATTGGGAAAGGAACGCCTTTCATGCACAAGGATTTCTGCCACCTCCTGGTAAGCTGGCTGGCCATGGTTGATCAAATCATATTAAAGTTAAAATGATGCACTTAACAGTGTAAAAGTCAGCATAAGAAAAGGTCCATTACGTTTAAGAAAAGTCATGGAAGAAGAGGAATATCATTTGGCAAATGCGCGTGGTGGTTTTGTTCGAAACGCTTACCGCTCTACACACCTTGATATATGGAACTTCCATGCAATGCTTGTACGGAAGGCTTCGCTATATTTTGTTGAGTGGCAGAAATACTTTTTTCCTCGAAGTACCGCTCTGGCTTACGCTTGTGGTTAACGTTTCAATGTTCGTCACAAACTTACTGGTCGCATTATAAACATGACCGGCGATGCCCAGAGCTGCCAAAACGATCTCTGTCATGGAGATGTTCCTGAGACGCGAAGCTAGGAGGAAGACGTTGACGGGTTGTGCATTCATGCTTGTATGAAATGCGCAGGAAACAACAAACTGCAGATTTCTCCGGCCAAGTTCCGAATCAAGATTCACGACACACAGAAATCACCGTTATAAAAAAGAATTGGTCTACTTGACGTGAGCAAGAGATTTGTTTACAGGAGTCCTTGCAAAAACAATGTGAACCGAGAGAAATGCACCCTACACGTCAAAAACCCGAGCAAAACGTACCGTATGTGTGTGTAGGGTGCTGTTTCTGAATCAGTTGTAAACTGGATGTGTGATGACTGTGATCTGTCTTGCCGCAGTTGGCACATGCTCGCTAGCGGGGCGTTTGTGAAACAGGAAAACCAGAGCTTATTGACGTATAGATATCGATCCACGAGCCACGGTATCGTAAACAAATGTTGTATCTTACCCTAGCGCTGTAAACGGCCTAGACGACGTCCGCTATTACTAAGTGCTAGCAATCGCTACTGGTACACACATCGAGTTGACGGTGTGTTGAAACAACATATGTATACATATATTGTTTCAGCGTTTGAGCATTGAGATTATGCGTGGCAATGTGCAGTTAGTTCTGGCCACGGTCCCGTCGCATATGTGAACTGCCGATATACGCTCGTACCCCGGTCAGAATTTCCCGGCCCACTCTTGGACTGACCGATACATTCGATGGTTTTCTACGGTGATGGGAATGAAAGGATTGCAGAAAAGAAGTTTATGTTCATTTATTTGTTCACTACCGTACAGTGCTCATGAACTAAATTGCATCGCATAAATCTGAATTATAAATCGGGATAGTATTTTGTATTTTGACCTAGAAGATACTCTATTTATTATCAGTCTGTTCATTGTCAGTTTATCTAAATATTACAGTTGGCTGCGCTTGTACCAGTCAAGCAATCATGGATTTTTGTAGTTAACCAGTCTTGGATTTTTGGAACAGGCGATTTTCCCTACACTTTTAACACAAGAACGATGGGCTGGGATGCGTAGCAAAAGCTTTTCACAATGTAACAGCAATGTCCTACGACATGAACAACTGTAACTGGCAAAATACTGTGCTAGTGGAGATCAGAATTCGAGTAGCTGCGGCCCCCGCACACCAAATGCGCAACTCTAAAAAGCCTGACGCGTGCTGCGATGCATGGACGTAGAAGCAACTGCAAGACAATTATAGCAAGCTTAGCGTAAGCTGGACCGTGACGAA
Source organism: Paramacrobiotus richtersi (assembly GCA_034698045.1). Taxonomy (NCBI): domain Eukaryota; kingdom Metazoa; phylum Tardigrada; class Eutardigrada; order Parachela; family Macrobiotidae; genus Paramacrobiotus; species Paramacrobiotus richtersi. Next base: position 5,014 of record JAQGAU010004822.1, on the reverse strand, counting down.
TGAGTCCTAAATGAGGTCCTTTTTAATCGGCGGATAGGGCGAGTAGGTTGGTGGCGGCTCCGTTGTTCCCGTTGGATAGGTTCCGTAGCCCGGCCCGGTCATGAGCGGAACACCGGCAGGTGGTACCATCAACGGTTGTCGGCTGACTGCTAGGATGGTGGTCGACACTCTGTAAATAATATTCTTGTAAATATTTCAATTCAAATATAATTGTCAATAAATATAATTATATAAATATAATTGTCAATATAATTGTCAATAAATATTTAAAACGGGAATCCGATTTAGCTGAACTGTACTTAGAGAAACGGGCGAAAGTTATGGTTGATGCGAGAAACAGACATCATTTCCGGTTGAAAAGGAGTCAGAATGATCACCAGTTACTGGTGTATCGTTCATTGAGTTTATCTATCAGAAGCTATCATTTCCTCCGTCTTTACCGGAAGCTGATAGTCGCAGCCGTGGCGGTAAGCCCGACGAGGAACCCCGCAACGACCATGGCGCCAATAAACTGGAGAATGAGCATGTTGTTCGCCCAAGATAGTTCCGCGGTCATCTCCGCCAGCTTTCGGCGCAGCTCCACCTTTTCTTCGTCATCGCCGTCGTCGTCGTTGTAGGCTCTAGTGTTATTCATAGCAGCAAAGGCGAAGAACCCCATGAGACTATGGGCGATGTTGGGCAGCGTGGCCAGGAAGATGACCACGAACAGCAGAATAACCGTTGCAATGGAGCAGAGGATGCACAGTACCACGTTGCAGGCGCCGACAATGCGGAATGACCGGCTGTCCAGGATGCTCGCTTGGAGACGGCGAATGGCGTAAAACGCGTGGAGTCCCGTGCCCAGCAGGAGTACCGAGCAGGCCACACTGAAGTTACCCCAAGCGCTACGATCTCGTTCTGCAATGAATACAAAGTAGTAGTTTGCCCGTTGTTAAGGGTACTGTAGCCCCGCGTTTCAAGGTATCTGATAACCGTTTTGATTGTTTTTCTAATGTCTAAACTTTTATTGTACTTTCGTGGCCTCGATGCGCTGGCTCAAAGTGATGTCGGGCTTTTGCCAATAAAGACTGAATCTACTGTGCATCATGCAAGGTTTCACTGCGATGACTGCGTTCAAGAGTAACTGTTTCGTCGATTGGTTAACGGTTATAGTCTTATAGAGAGCGAAGCTCACATAAATTCCAGTTGGTATTTTTCTGTAACGTGTACTTGGAATTTATCCATACTTTTATTATAGCATACCTTTGTATGGAATAAATCTGTTACTTACTATCGGTTCCCATCACGTTATAAGCGCTGCCGACAATGGCTAAAATTCCAAAGCCGATCTCCGCGATGGAGATACATTTGAGACGGAAAGTTGGCGGTACGGCAAAACCCTCGACAGCATTCATGGCGTTATGTTGAAGCAGCTCAGTTAAAACTCCACAAAATGATAAGTATCTTGGACAGTTGCGGCGCTGGCAGATGCACAAACGAAACCTTTTTTACAGATGATCATAAACTTCGTTTACCGAAGGGCAAAGTTCATTCGAAAAGTCATTAAGAAAACCGAATCAATGTTTCCCACTTTGAAAAAAGCAGACACAAGGCCTTCCCAACTGACAAGTATAAACAGCAAGGACTTGACACACAGCACGTGCGGCACCAGCAGCTTTACGGTAGCTGGCATGCCGCATTGTACACTCGCAGGATCCTGCCAGGATGTGCGCTTATCGAAGGACGCGTGCGCATGTAGCATCACCACACACAAATATTGATTATTCTGCAACTGGTATTCGAGTTGCTGTTGTGTACTGACGGCATACGCATTTTGATTTAGCCGCCCTTGAACTTGATGAATGTTAACCGTTATCCTTCGATATGCATTGATGTATATACGAGTACGTGCATTTATTTTGGAGATTTTTGTGGTGGTCACCAAACCAGTGTATCTACAGCGGACTAACAATTGTAAGCTGCAGGGTCTAACCAAGCGCGCAACTATTTAGTGTTGCAGTCGTATTCGAGTGCTACTCCGTCGATGCTAAGTCATAAAAGCGGAAATGTGTATAATAACAATTGGCTGCTTACTTTCTGCTTTTCGCCGTGCTCGAGATAATCACAATTATATTCACAATTTACTTACCTTTGTATAACAGTAGAAAGCTGCGTTCTGTAACAGGTTTGTTATGCTATTTTCTAAACTTTCGGTCGCAATTGAAACCAGTTTCGCATTTTTTCTTGTCGCACTTTACAGAACTGCTCAACATTACAATTATTCAGCGTCTTTCGGTTGGTCAGTCACTTGGATAACACCCGGAATGTCGAAACAATGCTTGCATTGTTTGTTGCAAAAAAAAAACAGTTTCGAAGCGGAGCCATAAATTCGAATTAAAATATCCAGTCCTATCCAGTCCTTAATATTAAAATATCGCTGCGTTGCGAAGCGAGTTGTGGCAGTGTACAAAACGTACGACAGCTTCCGAAGGAAAACATTGGCAAATTCAGGCAGAGTACAGCCACAAGCTCAGTAGCCAAGATTCTGCTTGAGTGGCGGATCAGCCGTGTAAATAGGCGGTGGCTGCACAGGATAAGAGCCATATCCTGGTCCGCCGAGGACCGGAACTGCCGCAATGGGACGACGGCAGTTTAAACGCGCCACCCGAACAGCCAACCGCTACCCGTCACTTCCGAAGTCAACGCAATGGTTCAAACTGCATCCTGAGACACGTGGTCGCGATGGCCATCCAAAAGTGAAAAGCGTTGTCCAGATTCCGGCTGGAAGTTCTGTACTAGCCAGCCAGAACCCGGATCCCGTACGACAAGTTGCTGACGAGTTGGCTGCCACGTCCATTAACGATTCACCATACAAGGATGCGCTATTGCTTCTCGAAATGGCCGCTATAGTACTGCTACATGTTGCAAAGCGGACACCGACTCAACACCTGAAGGACAGCGCGGAAATGATGGCTCGCATCCCAGAAATCAAGCGTGATGCCCGTCTTTTAATCCCAGAAGGCGCTACACTACACACTGAACCGGTCAAACACGCTCAAGAAATCAGATGCGTTATGTGGGACGATTTGGATAAATTTGACGACAAAAAATACATCCATTACAGCGGGCCAGATGGAATTAATCGATCTGAAAACCGCCAAGGCTTTGTCTACAGGGGCGCGGACGAAACGTCGATAAAGTTAGTGGGAGAGCATCCCAGGTACTTTTTTTCCGTTTCGATGGTTCGCAGAACGAACCGAACGACGGGAAGGTACAGAACTCCAGCCTTACGCCATGGACAGCGTGGACGAAAACTTGCATCGTATACTGGAGTTAGTTAAAGGGCGAAACTGCAATAATCCAGCGGAACTGGAGACCGTACTGAAAAAATGGCACTGGGAAGCACCCATGGATACAGAATGATGTTTGTTGAGTTTAAATGGCTAACAGATTGCGTCCGAACGGGTGAGCTACCCCCGCATACGCAGGGACGCAGAGTTATATTGGCTGATCGCAAATGGCTAATTGGGATTCATACTTATATATCTATACTAACCGCTAAGTATCCCGAATTACGCATATTCATCGACGAGGACGTCGTTTCCCTAAGGAGGTGCGTGTCGCGAGGCTGATTAACGGCTGATTAGTTTACTGATTGAACAGTAAATATGGCCGTATTAGCATGTCGCTCAGCATTGTTACACCGGATGTTGAGTCACCGGTATGATTCGAGCAACGTTGGACCGACTGAGCTGAGTGCAAATGGCTCGGTCGGGACTGGAGGACTGAGGCAGGGAAAGGTGATAACGGACTGGACTTTGTCTGATTCATATACTCTTATGCTACAGGGTTGTGCCTGTCTGTGCAAAGTGACAAATGTTCCTAGTGTTGAGAAGTCTTTATAAGCAGAGGAACGTGTGGAAAAAAACAACAACAGACGGATTATTTACATTCTGATCGAGCGCTTGTTACGCTACCAATGTGATTAGTTTGTGGTCGTGAGCGAGTGATTTCGTTATGCGTTCGTGAAAGTTGCGATACAGGTCACAGTTGAACAGTCTACGTACAAGCGGGTTGTTGAAGTAGCTAACTGGCACCAATTAGTCCGATTACAGGGCATAAGCGCCTTGCCTCAATAGTCTTATTAACTATTGTTACAGATTGTTCCCTTGATTTTGCAACGGCCAGCGTCCATCCTTGTCACGTATATACCGGTCATCGCTGTCTCTGTTCTTTATGGGTATATTCCTGTATCCGGCGAATTATATCAGGCACTAGTACTGCATGTATTATTAATATTAAGTAGACCAGTTGCAATAACAGAACGGTCAGCGATAGGCCCATAGCTAAGGTCAATAAGCGTTTGCCGATACGCACACCCCTAGAGTAACACCATACCCTTAGCATTTGATCTTAAAAGTGCTTTACTCGCTATCTGCATTCCACTGAGACTGAGTTCATTAGAAATACTAGAAATGTACTGTGCCTCACATCAGCTCTCAGCTTATAAACAGTTTGTTGAATATACGATATTCCCCACGTTTTGACTCATCAGCTGATGGTGAGCTGACTCTTCCGCAGTTCGCGAGCTGCATACAATAAGGATGGGATACACTGCAGAAACTTTTACAAAGATAACACCAAATGTCCTGTTAAAGACTCAATACATGAACAAGAAAAAAACTGGCAACTATTGGATTAAAAGAGGTCAGAATTCTGAGTACCCCCGCACAGAAAGTGAGCAACTTTAAAAAGCCTGATACCCACTGCGAAGCATGAACGCAAGAGCAAACCCGTTTAAAAAGCGTTAGACCGTGATGAATAACTTTTTAAAGGTCCTTTTTAACCGGCGGATAGGACATGTAGGTGGGTGGCGGTTCCTTGGTAGCCATTGGATAGGTTCCGTTGCCCGTCCCGGTCATGAGTGTAACGCCGGCAGATGGTACCATCAACGGCTATCGACTGGCTGCTCGAATGGCGGCTGACACTCTGTAAGTAACATGCAAGTAAATATTTCAATCTTATTCTTACAACC
>JAQGAU010004821.1:0-11026 GCA_034698045.1 Paramacrobiotus richtersi | reverse complement strand
CAACATGCTGTACTGGTGTGGAAAGTAAATGGCTACTATTCGATTCATGGCAATGCACACCTCCATCCAGTTGACAGAACAGCGAAAGGTCATCTGTAGCCACATGACAATGTTGCAGTGCTTGGGAGGAATGGAGCCGAGACCGGCGTTTTTGCGGTACACAAGTATACAGGTGATCGGAAAACTGGTGGCACAAAGAAGGAAATTAGCAATTAAGGACTGCACGACCAATGATCCGCAACCTCGTCGTAACTGGGTCTTGGAGAGAATTAAGATAATTACCAGAACACTGGCCAATGATCCAATAACACAGAACCCCAAGTCGATGCCTGCCCACGTAGTCAATGAGGCTTTTGAAAACAAGCTACTGGTGGAGATGTTGGAAGTGTTGCTGAATGCTACACTGTGATTCATATTCAATCAGCTGCAAAATTGCCTTCCCAGCAATCATAAACGAAACACTTAGATCCAGAATACGCCAATAGGCTTTTGTGGCGATAGGGGCGGAAAAGCGTTATAAGCAGGAAACACACTCGCACGGACAACGAGTGAATCGTATCAATTGCACTGAATAAGCCCGCAAAACTGTAAAGGTCACATCTTGCCGTGTAGGCAGCATAAGTGTAAATCATCGCCCCGTCTGTGTTGCATTTCAAGTTTTATACTCGGAGCGTGTGCTGGCACTTAGAAACTACAACGTTGTGTTGAACTTATTAGCGCTGCCAACAGCAACACATGATCAACCTCGCATGATCCTCGCGTGTTCAACCTGAGAACCGTAACCGTCGGTTAACATACAGGAACTGGATGAAACCAGATAGATGAATGGATGACTGGAACTGGATAACTGAAAAGCAATATTAGCGAAGAATGACCGCTCCAATGTCTATTAGAATGACAGCTCATCTTTATACTTACTTAGTTAAAGTGGGCAAGAACGTAATAAGGAAAGAGTATTGCAAAAACGAGCATTACAGAACAACGTGCTGAAATATGGGCTGTAGCCATATGTCCCGTTATTTGTGAGCTATGATTAGCGGAATGATCTACCAGGATGCAAACAGCGCCGTTCGCTTAATTCTTTTCCTTCTTTACTTGTACCACATGTAAATATGTTTGTAAGTGATGTCAAAGTATTCAGTAATTATAAACGTCAAAGTACAGATATTCAGATGTGTCCCCGTTTTTTATCTTCTCCACATCCAGTTTTAACCAAAAAGCTCTAGTTGTTGTTTCCTCCAGTTGTTATTGTTGCTGTAAATAACTAGCAAAAGCTGAATTTGCAAGCGTTGACGTCCGCTTGTGAATGCTAATGGTATTAATGTTCAACGCGCTTATTGATAATTTATAACGGGGCAGCATCGCGTCAGCCAGAGCGTAATTAATTTGTCGGACGTAGATGTCTGTGACACAAACTGATTTCCCGGGCAAAAAGGTTCGGGCACTGCCAGCGTTGCGCGGCAAGGCCTTCTTGCTAAACATCGGCGGCACGAAAACTGAACTGCTGTTGACATTTTTTTGCGGCATAAACTGATTTTCAGGCAACTCACGGTGAATAGAAAGACGCGAAAGACTTTACAGGTTATGCTGCATTGACCGAGCGAAACGGTTTTTGGGAAAGTATTAGCATACGCTGTCATCTCCGAGACCATGCCAACAACACGAACTACTACAATATGTAATTGAGCAAACGCGACGTTTTTTCGTCATTCGGTGGTTCAAACAGCAGAGCATTGTTTTCTGCTGGTGACGAAAACTAGAGCTCGTTCCGGCCAGTTTGACAAAATATGCTCATCCATTACAAAGGCCAGAATGTGTACTTCTATCGAAAAATTGTAAAAAAATGTATTTGCTCATAGAACATACAAGCGCACACGCCGCACATCACTTCAGCTTATTACTCAGCTCCATAGAAGCAGCAAACGACACCACAAAATGGCCATTTGGCTCGGCTTCACTAACACATCAGGAAAGTGAGCATGAAAGCAGCCAAGTCAGGGGCGAGTTTAAGGGGGAAATTAAAGAAGCTCCCTTGCGTCGATAATAAACAAGGAGATGTGTTGCGAAAAATTTAGGGCCGAAAACGAGGAAATCCAAGTAAAAGTAGGGGTGATCATTGGGTTCGGATTGATTCGATTCGTTTCCGGTCCTGATCCGTCTAGCTAGATGATCGCCTCTGAACTGAGACAAGATCCGTATCGTTCCAAATATGTTTGAATAGTTTCCGAAGAGCAAGTCGATCCATGCCGAATCCGTGTTAGCCCGCGTGTCGTGGAAACGCAAACGGCAGTGCACTGGTCGATCTTAGTGAGCACGACCACTGCTTGTGCTTTGTGAGTGCGACCAGTGCTTGTGCTGACCGACGGACAAGAGCAGCTCGCACTCGAAACGGTCACCCATCATGAACCCAATCGTACTCAACGTGGCTTAACTTTCGATGTCGACGCATCTACACGTCCATCTAGCCTATGTAAATCCGTCTCTGCACGACAGTATGCAATGAATTATTGGTCCAGATGTTTAATCGTTATCCGTTTTGAGTGTCCGATACTTCCTGGTTGCCAGCGGATATGCCAGGTCTCGAGTTACTTACAAGGGATAGCGTGCCCATTGGCTTGACTGAATGGCTCCCGCGTGCAACGCACACCCAAAACGCTGTTCGGTAATCTTTGTTCATCGCACAATATATCACCTAAAATCCAAACCAGAGTTCAACTACCTTGTAAATCATTTTACCACGGGCGTTATTTACCGGCTGCAAGCCATATCCAGCAACAGTAAGGCTCATGAAGAACAGCACCAGTTTAGGTTCGCTGTTAAAGATATCTGGCGAGATGCCTAACGCAACGGGCATGAGCAGGAAACAGAAGGCATTCCAGACAAAGGCGGCAAACAGCACTGGCACTAGTCTCATTTTCCTGCTCATAGTTGAGTGCTTCTCCTTCTGCCCAGCACCCAGACACTTCTTGACAAAAAGTTTGATATACAGCAATCCAAAGCAACCAAACGATAAAACAATAGGCAGATACGATCCAAAAATATTATTTAGCGCTCCAAGAGCGTCCGGACGCACCGCGATTGCGCAATGTCCCAGACTGCTCAGCACATATCCCCCACCAACACCAAACCACGGAAAGAGGCCGTACAAAGCGGAAACCAGCCACACTACTACTGTTGTACATGTGGTGAAGCGTATCCCGGTGAATATCCGGTACTGATGTGGAAAGTAAATGGCCACGATACGGTTCATGGCAATGCACACTTCCATCCAGTTGACAGCACAGCGAAAGGTCATCTGTAGCCACATGATAATGTTGCAGTGCTTGGGAGGAATGATGCCGAGACCGGCATTTTTGCGGTACAGAAGTATGCATGATATCGAGAAACTGATGGCACAAAGAAGGAAATTGGCAATTAGGGATTGCACGATCAGTGAGCCACACCCTCGTCGTAACTGAGGTTTTGAAAGGATCAAAAAAATCACGAGTACACTGGCTAATGATCCGATAATACACAATAACAGATCGATGCTTGCCCAGGCAGCCAAAGAGGCTTTTGAAAATAAGGTATTCCTTGAGATGTTTGAGAGGTTGTTAATTGTTATAGTTTGATTCATAATGAAAGACGATAGCTTGTGTTCACCGCGAAATCAATTTTACCGAAAAGGATAACATCAGGAATACACCACAAGGCTTTTCATAGCAACAAGAGTTCAACAGCAGTATAAAGAAGCATCTTGCACGAACTAAGGATAAATCGCTGTTTACCCAAAGCTTTTACTGGTAACGTCACAACTCTGCGTGCAGTAAGCGGAGGTGTAGATCATAGGTCCAGTCTCATATGTCACGCTAATTACCTTTTACCTGTCAGAGCGTAAGCGGATGTCTAGTCAGCCAGAACACAAATGTGTGACTATGTAACGGTTTTTCACCATGCAATAAAGCCTTATAAACTTGGCCCATCCCAACATTTGTTACGGTTGCTCCGAGGCATCATGCTGATTTCCACGCACTGCTTGTTTGTTGCAGCTTCTTTGGATCGCAGCGGAAGCGGAAGGTATGTGCTTGATCGATGAGGGAGTAATTGGGAATACCCGGCATACTTCAAGCAAACAACTACCTTTCAGCCATAAAAAGTTGTCACATAGGATCCATATCCAGGAGTGATAATAACCATAAATAATCAAATGGACAGTGACATATGTTTTATGGTGAGCGCTGTCGTGCCTTAACTGGGTTGAGTGGACTCAAATGTGTCTGCGGGTGCCGGAGCAGCGATCAACCGTGTCACCATTTAGGGGCGGTTGTGGTTATTTTTTTATTTACTTTTTTTATCGTCCTGCAAGCATCTGCTAGTCATTACTATAGGAACTGCAAGTTGCACGAAGCGATTCTCCGGATGCAATATCCGGTGTTTTTTCGCAGACTATTAGGCTCAAAGAATAATCCAAAGGAAGTCAAGAGCAGATGGCTAGACCTGACGTGTGAGCTGGAGGTGTACTGTTTAAGACGGTTAAAAGTTAAAACAGACAATGACGCGTTTGTACAGTTACTCATGATGTTGTTTAACTTGATGTGATTCTGGCAAGTGTTTTTTATGCCGTATGTGCAGTGCACGTGGGTTGTATTTCCCTTTGTGCTGCAGTCATGCCTGTACTGTATGTACCCGACATATCTGCAGCTGAATTTTGCATCTGCTCAAGTGAATTCCGCACGTACCGATGGTACATAGGTAGTACTTCAATGTAAATCGATCCCGCAATCATGCAATGATTCACCTGTCAGCCGGATGACCTTGTTCTGGAACAATTTTACTCTGCCATAAAAATGCCACCGATCGTTGAATGATTAATTTGCAGGAGTTGCCTCGTAACCATTAGCTACAGAGTACATTGCTGCTGAATTCTCTAATCGTGTGATTACCGCGACAACGTGGCATATTAATCTCATCGTCTCACACAGATGCGCTCTACTCTGCTCTCCTTTGTTTTGCTCTGTTCGTTACTGCTGAAGTTTTTAGCAAGTATCATTATGAGCTTCGAGCTGGTGTCACCGAATTTCGGAAAGTTAAAAACACAAAAAAAGGGATTTGTACTGTTGTAACATATTCGGTTTCTTTGCATACAGACAAAATACCATTTTCGACTGTACAGTTCTGCACAGCAGAAACAGAACTGTATTGTACAGCAGAGACCTTTTGGATAGTGATTAAACGATGTTGTACAACTTGTCCTTGCTCAGTTACTTATTTTGGAAACTCTCGCCCAACTAAGGTAAGCGTAGTTTTTCGTGTTGGCCGCGATGTACATATGTACACTAGAATTGTATACAACACGCCCGCACAAGCGGCACGCACTTAGTTTGCATCCTGGGGCTGCCCCGCTGCACTTCTTTACAAAAGATTGTAACTTAATAATGTTATACACCGAATTATAAAGTTTATCATGACAATGTGGGTTTTCCTAATGTATGCATACTAAAGCAGGAATGACTTAATTACTTAACTTAATTACAACTTTCCTTTGACATTCTGGTCGCTACCGCAGCACAAACGTCCGTTATCTTTTGAAAGTACATAAAAATTCACAGCAATAGCTCAGTCTTTCCGTAAAAATCGAATAACTTGGTCAATCAAATCGAGGTCTAACCGTTGAACATCTTTCAAAGCTTGTGATTAGTGACGAAAAGTTTTCCTGACCCGAACACGCATTCTTCAGTTGCAGGCTCACAGTCTGCAGCTGCACGCGATTTGAACTTTCATCACACATTTGTCCAGTGGTATAGCTCTGGACAGCGATAGTGTTTGTGCGGCAACACAGTTAGTCCACAAAAAGTGAATCGCAAGGTTTCTCTTCCCCATGCTCTAAAAAATAACACGAAAATTCCCAAGTATCTGCCGCAGACAACATTTTTCCTGAAATGAAACAATTGTGTTACTTCCTGGCGAATTTCAGTGGCGAATTCTGAAAAAAGACACTTCAAAAAGTCAGATTTGGAAAAGCTCCGCCACAATCCATGGATGTCTGTGATTTGGTTAAACTATGGTAATTTGCTCCACCAGTCAGGCCTGGAATGGTAATGGAATCGTTGGCTGAAACTCTCTCTTCTTGTGACGTTGGTATCGGATATGGAATGCCTACGAACGCTCATGCCACGCTCAAAATGTTTCAAAAAAAGCAATGCAGAATATTCCCTGGGCTGTACCTTTAAGAAAAAACCAGCTGCTGTTGCGCTTGGTCAATAAGTTCCTGGACATCAGCACTGGTTTTAAATGACATTTTTTGTTGATATTATCTTTTCAATCTGCTGTGCTCCTTTGTATTTTGTTTGTGTGTGAAAATGTCTTAAACGGCCTGGTGGTTTCAGACAATCCGTACTACCTACTACTACATGTCTGCTACTGTAACTAGGCGTTGCACTTATAGCGGGTTATTCTTGTTAAGGTGCTATTTTTCGTTGCCCGTCCTTTACATACAGTACGTCAAATCAACAGCAATACGAATTCATAGCATAAATTAGGGAAATTCAGTAAATGAATTAGAATGGCAAGAAACCATAATATAAAGAAGTACACAACGCTATCATAATGGCTCCAGCTGTAAAGACACGCGCTAGCCATGTCACCGTGTGTCCTTTTATCAGGTGAAATGGCCAACCCTGAGTCGTGAGTAAAATCCAATAAGAAGCAAATACGGTTAACTGCTGCTGCAAAAAGTAAAATAACAACGACAGTTGTTTGTTTTCTGGTTTTTTGTTCGGTGCGATGGTTCAGCGCATGCTGAATTTTTAATAGTGTACGTTCTTTCACTATCGAAGTATATTACGGGTTGGCAAGAGGCGGCTGAAACAGTTTGTTGTACTACACATTGTCAGTTCGAGAAGTACGAGATCGCCCCATGAAACGGCAACCGGTTTCAGCCCTCCGATATAGCATAACATTAGCAGACTTTTGTTGGTTACAGGCTTGCAGTTCAAGTCTACAGCTCTCGGACCGGGACCAGGGAAAACGTGCTAGTTTCAGTGGCTTTTATAATGCTTGGACGTGCAAGATTTTAAGTAACAAGCAACGGTACCCACATCCAACACCTGTGGTGGCGGTAACTTGGACAGAATTTAATTCAGAGAAAAACACACATCAAGCGTAGCGTTAGAAAGTGTCCCAAAAGGAACAGAAGAAAATTGATGTCCGGCTTGACGGAAACAAATTGCTGTTCAGCATGTCATACAGCTATTCCGACATCGGTGCTCACAACTAAACATCAGAAAGCTTGATGATGTTTAAATTTACTGAACAGTTTAATGACCCATTGAATGAACACTCACGAATTCGGCAAAGCGCGATAACATCCGTAGTAATGATGACTGTATGGCGCAGCAGGACTATAATTTCGTTGGGCGAACTCTTTTAAATTCCTCATTTTGCCGGAATTGCAAAATGCTTGTTTAGGCATAACCACACTGTGCCGGTGGGCTTCATTTGTCGTCGTCGAGCAGAGCAAATGTCTGTTCGCCCGCTTGGTTCCCCTTGTCATCCACGAACCACGAAAAGAACCGGGAATGCTGCGTTTTGTTCCATTTACCATCGAGGGTGCAGTTGGGCACCCACCAATCGACTGCATACCGGCATGAAAAACTGTTAATGAGCTCTTTTGTGGTATGTAATTGTTCTCGGACATTTTTCATACTGGTTTTTATTACATACCTTATTATTATATTCGCATGGTACGCAATGTTTAGGTGCGATTGAACAATTTGTCACCTCAGAAGCTGTCTAACATATTTGTACCTGGTATTAGCTGTAGATCAACTAAAACTGTACTTTTTTTTGCCAATTCCAAATTCTCAACACGGGTTTGCTGGCAAGTGCAGTTTCCCCCATTGTTAATGCGCCTTATATGTCCTCCCGTGGGAAGCGTCAGCTGTCGGTTCTGCGAGCATTTGGTTTCCGGAAGGCATTCCACATGAAGAAGCGCAGCGCACAAGCAGACGGTAATTACACCGTGAAGAACATTCATTGTGGCAGTAGGAAATCTTCAAACCTTCAAAGCAGATTGGTAATCATGGTCATTTTTGTATGGTATTTACTGATATCATAAGCTGTGCTACCGGACAAACTGCTCGATATTACAATTAGAGGAACGAAAAGCCCGAAAAGACTTCTACTAGTAAACAATGCGCTTTGTTGAAGTCGGTGGTGGGCTTACCGATGAAATCGTCTGGAAGGTTTGCAGACTGCAGCTGGAGAATGGGCACAAATAAAGTCTTAATTACTGATTACTGAACAATATTCCGCGCGCCGACGCTAACTATGAATACACCAGACACAAGTCTTCGTTTGGCACTTTCGTTTAGCCAGGGGGGGATTAGATGCTCATGGTTATGACTCATCGACTGCGGTCGTTAATATCAAACATTATAAATTTATAATGAAATATGCAGTATACGCCGGCTGCAAATTCACTAGCGTAGGAAAGGAATTTTGTAGTCTCCAGGCGGAAGCAGCTCTGAGAAGGCCCTATCCCTATCTCGCCGCTTCCGTAGAACCGCGGTCTAATGAATTTTTCAAACAGAGACTGTCCATCTTGATGCAACGCGGAAATGCAGTGTGCGTAATGGGCACTGTCCCAGATTGTATTGGTACTGAGGATGTGTTTATGTTGTAGTTTTAATCCAATTGTGTCAACATTCTGTGAGCAGGCTAAATACATTAAAAGTTATTGTCCGTTTGCTTCGGTCTTTTATCGCAGCAAAGCGGAGCGCGATTACTATAAAATCTTTGAAAGTGTGAATGGGCTGTGACAAAAACACTTGAGTTTGTCATACTCGTCACAGAGACTTTTCAGAAACTTCGAAAGACAGATCTGCCACATACGTTTCTGAAAAGTTTGTCTGTAGCAAAAATCTGTGGTACGACATACTCGAAGTATGAAGACAACTTAAGTTGCTCTTATTCCATACCGTAAAAATTGCAACTCCGTGAAAACTGTGCGATAGCGTGCTGCTCATTTGTTCCGTTTCATGGTTACTTTATATGGACGTTTGTTTGATATGATCAGTTTATAAATTTGTGCGAGTGTGGTTTGTTGTGTGGTATATCTAGTCAATACGGTGACTGAGAAAGACTTTTCGGTCGGCTTGGATACATTCCACTATCAGGAGTTACGTTTATTCATCGCAGATGACAGATGTAAACGTGTGTCTTGACAGTTCTTTGATAATGCGGGGCTGGGCAGACAGACTGAAGCATAAGCTACAGTACGACATTGTCGCATAATCATGCACAGCGGACGTAATAATGCTAATACAGCGCGCGTGTATGTTAAGACTATCAGTAAACAACCTGTTTCTTAGAAGGATTCATGCCTGCATTAAGCGGACATTTGAAAGCTTGGGAGAATTCGACCAAATTCCCTACCACATTATTGGCTCGCAGTCGTTCAGGAGAATGCCACGGATCCGCTATCAGACTCAGGAATTCAACTTCAGGGCGGCGTTTTTTGCACCAGTGCTGTTGTGGATACAAGGACGGTATTATTTGAGCGGAAGCCATACTATTAGTGTTGCGGATACTGGCAACGTACAAGCGCTGTTACTGAAGCCGGCAAACGACCAACGGTTTGTCATTGGATCACCCAACTTTTTCCGCCAGTTAGTACTTCAGCACGGATCGTTCAAATTACGAATCAATCTGGTACCTCACTCTGGGGAACACACTTGATGCCACTCCAGTGAAGAATGGTTTGTGTGAAATAAGATGGCCCGCCGTGAACCTTTATCGTAGTCCGGTCGCAGTAAGAGCGTTTGCGTTGCATTGTACAAGTACAAGACTGCACAAGCTGAATTCACTCACCTGGGCAAATGACAGGAAAAATAACTGCTCTTGCGAATATTGCTTCAACCTTGCCGAGATGGGTTCGGGCTGAACTGAATCTTTTAGGTAACCAACGTATGCCTACAACACCCGTAGACCGTATAATAGCAGTTAGCTTATTGATCAATATCCAGAAATTTGCCAGATATTCGAACCTTATAAGCCGCTCTGGCGCCAGCATTGTCAGCAATGTTTTCCGTCAGGGTCAAGTTTCCGTTCACCACCCCAGCGACTGTTGCGTACCCATTATATTGTTCTTTCATACCGATAGTTACATTGTAAAATGCCGCCAGAGTACCGCTTGTCCACCATGATTTCCGTGCACCATGAACATCATACTGCATGCCGTAGAAGTCGAAGCCGTGAGTGATCTCGTGACCAAAGTAAAAACCTAGTCCGCCGTAATTGTCGTACTCCGGACCGTGCTGGTTGAAGTACGGCGACTGTAGAAATACCGCGTTTAATGCTGCAAAAAAATGGATTTTCACTTCTTTTCCACACCACAGTCTGGCTACGGAAACGGATTGGTTATGCACTCGTACTTAAGCTGTTGCGAACATTGTAAATCACATTCACCGAGGCAACGTCGTCAGTGTCTCTAAGTGGATTGTACTGAAGGCTTGGTCTCGTTAATCGCTTGAGTATCCGTGAAAAAAAGTCGCTCGAAATTTGCATTCCGGACTGCAAAAAGGAATCGCCCAGTGTGATCTATATACAACACACCCCATTTATTTGATTATCTCCTGCATATCGTGTACGTGACTGATTCAGGAAATACGCAGCTAGCAAAGCTGGTAAAGAGTACGAGCAACTGCCAGTTACATCATGCCGGCAGTTTCTTCTGGAAAACGTTAATAAGTACAATTAGTAGTGGCAGAACTATACTGCACATCCAGCTGAGCAGACACAAATACACCCCTTTGCCAGGGATTGTACCTGAGTTCTTTCGGCATACATTTTTATACTCATCGTCGATTAATGTCGAGCCCTTTTCCATAATCTCCGGATAGCCGACTACAACGGTCATCGTTGATAGTTTGTTGTGCGCTGCCTCTGATACGCGAATTATTGTAAGACTTTAATGCATGTTCACAACTAGGATCAGTAGACGACTTGCTTGCAACATTGCTAAGCAAGTTATTATATAGGCATTAGC
>JAQGAU010004820.1:0-11029 GCA_034698045.1 Paramacrobiotus richtersi | reverse complement strand
TAATTCACGTGAACTTGAGTGCGATGTAGTATTGGACAGATCATGTCAGGTGATATCATACTGCGTAATTTATCATTTGTACTATATTACATCAAGACGCTTTACTTTTCAGTCTGCTTAAAAACATAATTACATTTGAGTCTGCTTAAAAACATAATTATTGTACGGCATATCTTCCAAG
Source organism: Paramacrobiotus richtersi (assembly GCA_034698045.1). Taxonomy (NCBI): domain Eukaryota; kingdom Metazoa; phylum Tardigrada; class Eutardigrada; order Parachela; family Macrobiotidae; genus Paramacrobiotus; species Paramacrobiotus richtersi. Next base: position 10,848 of record JAQGAU010004820.1, on the reverse strand, counting down.
GAAAAAATTTTTTGCGCCATGCGAAGACTAACTTGTCCTCTTTTCTGCCATGAGTAGCATCCAAATATGTTGTTTGGTGCACAACCAAAATTAATAGTGACGACGTGTGAATTTCTTTGTTGATCGCTGCGATTATGGTTTAGGTGGAGAACAATACAAGAAGGAGCGAATGCCGAGAATTCGCGGTGGTTTGACTAAATCGGAGGAAGTTTATCTGGTTGGAAAAGTGGACATTCCCAACATGCAGATCGTTGTGGATGTGTACTTGGCCGAGAATTTTTTTACCGCGCAGGGACATGAGCAGTTCACTGAAGAAGCAGAGAATCATCATGCTATCCAGCAAACCAAACGCATTCGATTACTTTTGGAAATGGGCAAGGCAATCGTTGTTAAAGGTACGATTTTGATCATGTGCGAATTTAGACATAAAGAAGTGTTAACGTATTCAGTAGATTTTCGAGCGATAACAATTTTTGCTTATGCTTATGGCCACTGGTGTCCGGCAGCCAAAGTTTAAACCAAAATGAAAAATTGTTAAAATATGATAAGTCACATGGAATACAAATGATTTCGAACCTGTTTTTTTCCAAGTTCGCGCTGAAACAAATGCGAATCAACACACTGCAAGTCATATATCGTACTAAAAATATCTGCTATGTATTGAATGTTCATTACGGCTACAGTGATCTGATCTGTGGTATCTTAAATGTCCAGACAATGCCCTTTTGGAAATGTTATTCTTGGAGAAGAATTATATTCCGGAGCGTCACGCTGACCAAATGAAGCTTTTGGGTGACCATATTGACCCTAAAGATCTGATTAGTCTCTTTCATCACGTGAGAACAGCTCATGCCGACCAAACCGTTCTCACCACTCCTAGTCCGCAGCATCGCAGTCTGAAGCTGAAAATGCATGCTTACCAGAAACGGGCTGTTTCCTGGATGATTACTCGAGAATTTGCCATTTTGAAGGATCTGAGTACGTTTGCATCATGTTTTGAGTGATTTGCGTCTTTGCTAAAGGGCGATTTAATATTTAAGGCTTCCCACACCCATTATATTTCCCAATTGAAACCATGGATGGATACCGCTTCTTCATGCATGCGTACACTGGAAGGTACGTGTTTATAAAATGTTTTCAGGGCTTTCTGTAGGAGCGTGACTAATATATTGCTTTCCATTTTTTGTATCTTTCGCGCTCTGGTTTCAACATTTAATCCATGTTTTTCGTTGTGTTAGTATGTTAGTCAGGATGTTTGCACTTGTGCGAAAGAGCGAAGTTTTGAAATAATGAGAAAATAGGAATAAAATTATAAATACACCCAATAGAAGTACTTATGATGCTGTGAGTGCTTATGGACGATTTAATATCTTAAAGTAATATTTGTAAAATTGACGGTAGGCAGGCAGTTAGAGAATAAATTGGGCGTTGTTTTCATGCGTTTTTTGTTTAGATTAAGCGAAACCCACCCGGCTGTCAAAGCCGCTCGCGGAGGTATTCTGGCTGATGAAATGGGACTGGGAAAGACACTGGAAACAATCTCCTTGGTTTTGTCCAATCCATCACCGCTTCTTGAACCGAAAAACCCAGATGGTACGTGATTTTCAACCCAGGTTTTAGACCGACTTTATCTGCAGTTTTCTTGCTGGTATCATCGGTATTACCGAGTGTTTATTCCTGCAGGGGTGTTGCTGCAGTTACCTGCGGAGCCAACAGATTTTGAATGCTATTGTGGGCATGAAGAGCGCTGCAGCGGTAAACCTCAACCAACGATCTCATGTGTTGTCTGCGGTGTTATTCATCACGAAAAGTGTGCAAAATCCGATCTGCTACCGGAAGATGTCGATTTCTTGTGCAGTAAATGCCAGCGTGAACATGTAGGTTTAATTTCAGCGGAATTCGTATTAAATTTCCAGACTTATAATATTTAATTGAATACTGCATTCAGTCGGCTGTGTTAAGGTTTGAAAAAGTTTTCTGTTAAGTGATTTAATTAAAATTAATTTGAAACCATTATAAAATCATATGCTTATTTTTCCAGCGCGTGGAATGCAAAACGACGTTGGTGGTAGCTCCAGCGGCAATTATTCGCCAATGGCAGAACGAAATCAACAAATCGGCAACAGATCTGGACGTTATCGAGTACAAAGGAGTGGCTTCCGCCGGTTATGTTTCACCGTGGGAATTGGCATATCATGATATTGTCCTGGCCAGTTATGAGATGCTTTCCAAGGAGATCTTGTACTTCCATGCAGAAATTCGGAAGGAATCGTAAGTGGTGAATTTGCATTCTTGGCTTTTAATTTAATTTATTATTTAATTTCGTGCCGAAGTTTGTCCACCGTAAGCTCGCAGGGAAGCTGCTTTCGCACAGTGAATCATTGGGGGTTTACTTTACCCAAAGATACTTGATTGGCAGAGATGGTCTAAGCAGATACTCAAAGCAGTTTCGTTTTATTGAGAAAATACAGTAAACATTTACGGAGATTATGACCGGAATAAAAACACATTGTCACAAATATACAGATTTCGACCGCTTAGTTTAGCCGTAGTTAAGGGTAATGCAGCTGTTTTGGGTACTTCACCCGCACGTTTCAAGGTATCTGGTAACGATTTTGGTTGTTTTTTTTATGTTTGAATTTTTAACGTACCTTTAGGAGTCTGAATGCGCTGGCTCGTGGTATTGTGGTGGCTTTTGCCAATAAAAAAACATATTCATATTTGATGTCCTTTTCGGATTATGTTATGAACATGAATCATTTGATTGAATAGACTTTTATGTATGCGCCACTTTACTACGTTCACGTTATCAGTAGCACTGTACGACTTCGATCGAATTGGACACTTCGCGTAAATTGGCGAAAATTGATTGTTTAGGTTACGGAACCTCAATAAGCGCGTCGTGATCCGAAGCCCACTGTTGGCTATCAGATTCTGGCGATTCGTCCTGGACGAAGCCCAGATGGTGGAAAGCCAAACTACAAACTATGCCCAAATGGCCATGAAGATTCAGGCGAATTTCTACTGGGCCGTCACAGGCACTCCCATTCAACGCGGTGTGGCTGATCTGCAGTCCCTGTTCAGTTTTATCGAGCTTAATCCCTGGAAGCAACCGAAATGGTTCAACGAGTACATCGCTGGACCATTCAAAGCCGGCATCAAGGAGCCTCTACATGTATGTGTTACATCAATTCATTCTGTTAACCGAACCGCTATAGCGCATACTATATTCTCCGTTATTTTTGATTGGATTTATATCTGATCTGAATCATTTTTTGTGATTAATAGAAATGTTTTAGAATTCTCAGTTTGACGAATTAGGACGGTTTAGTTGACTGACAGTTTTTTTTGTGTTAGTATATGTTGATTTCCTAAGTTATAGAACTTAATATTAAATGCATGAATATTTTGGGATGTTTAGATGAAATGATTTGGGTAGATCAAAGTTTTTGTTCTACAAGAATTCTGGTAGATCGAAGAGCAGAATTAATTACTTTTGTTCGAAATGAATATCTCCTTCCAGGACACTTTGGGAGAATGTATGTGGCGCCTTGAAAAGAGTAGTGTCGAAAATGAGATGGATTTACCGCCCTGCACCACCATTGTGCATAATTTGACCTTCTCGGGGATTGAGATGCAGTTGTACCAGCAAGTCTATCGGGATTGCATCAAGGTGGTTACTGGGAGGTTGCGGCAGCGACGTTACCAAGGAGTGGATATATACAGCAGGAAGTTTAGCGATCTGGACGGGGATTTGATGGGGACGCTGAAAACATGGATGGGGCATCTGGAGAAGTTGTGCACATCACCCACGAGGGTCAAGTACTTCTTCAAGGAGTTGCGGAAGAAAAGGGACGACGAGGAGCCGACAGCGGATGAGTGAGTGTTGTTTGTTTGTCGAAAGTTGAATGTTGCACTGGGAAGAGGAATTTAGCGTTCGGTGCTTGTAGTATGGATTCCTTGAAGCGCGTTGTGAAGACTTTACTGGAGAAAGCTCGATTGGAATTCACCAACGCCTTACGGACTTGCATTATGGCCAAGAGTGGTAAGTTCAAAACAAACGGCATGTTAGTCAATAATGATGGATAAGTACAATGAACGACGAAATCTAGTTGAAGCAGAATGGTTGGTTCGAGAATTGTCCACTTGGTAAGCGAAGGAATATTATGCAGTTTTAAGTGGTAAAATCAGAATTGAATTTTATTGGATTGCTTTCGCAGCAGTGAAATAATGGTACTTGTAGTAGCCAGTTATAGGTGCGGTAAAAAATAAAAAAAGCGAATGCATTGTCTAGTTAGACGTTGGTTGGTTTGGATTTGCTCATGAAACCGCAGTTCAGTCAGATTTCCGCATTGCGGCGCCACTAGACTATGATAATCCATGTCACGCTAACTAGCCATGATTCATCCTTGTTTTGACGCATCTGGGTAGAAGCAATCTGCGATGTCTGTTCTATAATATTATTATGTCAATTAACACGTTTATCAGGCCGATACTGTAAACTATGGAGTGAACTGTAGGAAACTGAGAATACGACGATCCTTATCGTCAGTGCGTGTTACTGTGATTTATTATGCGCAATTTATTATAGGGGCTGCTGGAATTTATTGGTTGATGGAGAAATTCCCGGAAGCCGCTGAAATGTACCGCGATGCCAAACGTCTGTGGACCGATAATGAACCGTTCGTGCAGGTGGACATTGGGCAGAAACTGCACATTTTGAGTAATCTGGGCCAGCTGATCGCCGAGCACCGGCAAGAGATTCCGCCGACATTGGAAGATGACCAGCTCCTCGATCGGGTGCGCATTAGAATCTTGTCTTTCCTATCTTGTAGAAAAGAGTGAGAAGGTCGTGTGTTGTGCATAGGCGAACGATTTGAAAACTGAATTCATGGGCAGAAATGTCTCTTTCCGTGAGAAAGCCAGCACGGAGGTTCGGGACGCTTGGTTCATTAGCGACGGTGACGGACAACGAGTGGAAGTGCGTCATGACGGAAAAACTCTGAATAAGGTAATACTGTGAGACAACGTACATCCGGTTCATGAGTTGAATATTCCTAAAAAAACGTTTCCATGTTGACTGAATGTAATTTGGGTATTTTATCAGAAAAAAACCTTTGGAAGATATTTGCGATGCTGTTATATGTCGAATTTGTAGGCCATTATGCCAGTATACGCTGCTTTACGCTGTATCGGCGATTGTGCGGAGGACGAAACTGAGTTGGTGCAGCAGTGTAAACTGGCGGCTCTGGGAGACCTCGGTAACGATGGGAAGAGAAAATACGGACGAAGCCGTGGAATGAATGCGTATGTTGGATTTATTGAATTTGTGTGTTTTATCAGTATTTTACGGATTGTTTTGCAGAACCTATCGCTCTCTTGATGGACTGAAATTGGTCCTGCAAGAACGTTGGTCGACAATCTTGAAGGAACGCGCCGCAATCATGGAACAGGTGGAAGCAGTGATTGAACACAGTATGGCGGATGGCGATAGTTTTGTTCTGGAATGCGCGGCGTGCCATATGCGGAGTGATGCTTCCATGAAGCGGTATAGTGGAAAAACCGTTTTTTGTGGTATCATAGTAAGAGAATTTTTCCAAGGAACTGCTGAAAAAACATTTCGCAGACTCCATTGATATTCCTGAAACAACTAACTGGTAATTGATTTCTTTTCGAATTGTTAGCTTAGGATAATTAATTATGCGCGCAGTTTTTTGCTTCGCTTTATCGACAGTACATCGGTATAATGTTTTTTTGACGGTTATTTATTACTTTTTTTTATTTTGTTTCTGCCGTTAGTTTTTTATCATTTCTGATTGCCAGAATATGTTATACGACGTAAGCGGCGCACAGCATGTCGATGTCCTCGTAAACTTGTTATATGTTGTACATACTCATGTCCGCTTGTGGTTGCAGCTGCCGTCTATGTTTGCTGGAGAAGGCGTTCATTGCTTACGAGGATATCATTTTCCGAACTGTGGTTACGTTCATTAACGATGAGGACGATGATGCACTGACATCCCGTCAGCAAAAGCTCAAAGTGAGCACAGGGAATTTTGAAAATGATCACCGTGAGTCCAGCTGGGCGGAGAGTGATTTTGAAAAGGTGTGCAAGACAATTTCGACGTATCTGCGTACTAAACGCGAGGCTAAGAACGATCGGGGAGTGGAAAAGAAGAAATACTCCAAAGGTTAGTCCAGTAATGAGGAAACTGGGATATTGTCGTTCATAGTTATTATTCTCGTTTTTGTATAGTCTGCGCGTTATGAACAAAAGTTTTCTTGATTCTTAGAAATAGTTTATGTAATTGTATTCGGTTTGTTTTCTGGATTGTTGTTCAAAGTTTTCATTTGCCTTCTAGTTTTCGAATTTCTGTTTTACTGTTGAATCTTGTTTGATTTGTTTCTGATTATGAGACGTTCGTCTCAGATCATTTCTATATTGATGATAATACGATTTTCAGAGTATGCGCGCTACGAAGCGGAATGGAAACAGTTTCAGCAGGTCATCGATCTCGTGAAAAAAGAGCACAAAGTAAGAAGAAAACACTGATTTTCTGCATGAGGGGAACAATTTTGTTGTCTTGCAGAGTTGGAGCACTTTGTGGCGTACGATCTACAATGAAGCCAATTCGTGTGATGAACTGCGCCAGAGTGTGATGCGCCTGCGTTTTGCCACGGCAGACGAGATGGTGGTGGCAAACAGTTTGACCAAACCGAAAAAGAGGGAGTTTATGGATTTGCGCTCCCTTCTGGATCCTGCGCATAATGATCTGGAGAAACGGCTGCGGACTTTCCTTGGACCATATGTGGATTACGCTAAGCGGTTGGCGGGAGATATTTCGCGATTCAAGTACATCCAGAACATGCACGATGTGAGTAAAATAATAAATAAGTTGCTGAGAATTTGACCTATTTATTATCGTAAAAATAAAAATATAATGCCGTTGAGTGTAGAAATCGTCTTGATATGAAGTTGTGCATTGATGGACATTTTGTAGTCGTACATTGACGAAAATGGCGTGCAAGCGCGAGAATGCTGTGTCTGCTATGATCCGGTGGGAAAGGATTGGGCCTTGTTCCCGTGCGCCCATGTAGTCTGCCGCACGTGTCTGTAAGCTCCAGTTAACTTGTCCCGATTATCATTTGATGCTGGCCAGTCATTCCGTTGTGCTGCTGTTATAGGAAAGCTATGGAAAAGGATGAAGCATTTTCGCTGAACCCACAGTGTCCAGTGTGCCGCAAGGCGGCATCGTCCGGGGAGATTTTGCAGGCTAACGGAGTACGACGTCCACTGTCGCCGCAGAAGATACAGCATTTTGACACGTTACGTTTGGTAAGCTTCCGTCGTAAACTTCGGCCGTTTTGAATTTTATCATTATCTTGAAGATGTTGGTTGTGGATTTAACACATTTAAAACGACTTTTACTAAATTCGTATAAGTCATTCGAAGTAAAAGCGGGATATCTTGAACTACTGTTTTCATAACTCTTTAACGAACTGGAAGATTCAAGCTTCGGTATGTACGGAAGATCTACTATCAAATCAGACTTTTGTGGAAGTTTAAGCGTCCTTCATTGTCAGCGAAAAGTGTGTCTGTTGCCTGATATTTTTCTAATGCTGATGTAGATAATCTTACTGGTTTTTTTCAATTTCATATGATCGTAATTTACAGAGAGGGGCTCCTCAGAAAATGGAAGCTGTTGTGCGGGAAGTCTTTCGCATCAGCGTTGACGAACCGGGTGCCAAAATTCTTATATTCTCCGAATATACGGATGTGTTGGAAGATTATATGTGGATTCTCCAGCGCAACGGTGTTTCGTCGATTTACATCAAATCCAAAGCATTGATTCCGGTGAGCGCATTGTTCGTGGACTAATGTTGGGTCTTAATTTTATAGTAGTAAAATGATTTACAAAAGTTAAGGAAAACAGCCTAATGAATGAACCGACTTCATATGCGTAGTTACAGACAGGGAATTGTAACGCCTGGTAGAATTAGTAGATCAAATTTTTTGTATAGAATTGTATCGAGAAGTTGCAAAGTGGAGCGGTGCGGATTCTGTTGATGCCAATCTCCATGGGCGGGAAAGGATTGACGATCATTGAAGCGACACATTTGTTCTTCCTTGAGCCGATTATGAATAAGGGAGCCGAGTTACAGGCTATTGGGCGAATTCACCGTATGGGACAAACCAAGTAAGGTTTCGTATGCTTGATGGAACAAATTCCTTTTTGTTATTGCTTTGTATGTTGTTATGTGATATGGAAAGGGCATTCGTGTAAATGCAGATATAAATTTTCTCCATCTTATAGCACTGTTCTCGGAGTGAAGAAAATAAATGGACTTAACTTTTCTGAATTCTAATCAAGGTCGAAGTGATAATTATCGCGAGCAAATTTTGGCAAAAACTAAACGAATAGCCGACGAAATCCGTTAGTTTTTAAGTGTCTCCGAGTTCCATGTATATTTGTATTTGCTGCTGGAGCCACTTAACTACCTCTCACTCTCCACTTTTACCGGACGTGCACTGTAAAACGAGGTTCTTTAACAAACCTAGCACGAATCTCGTACTCGTAGTGATTTGTAAGTTTGTTGCCAGTAAAATTAATTTGCCGTTTGAAAGTGTTAGCTCTTACAGCATTTTCTAAACCAGTCACCTTTGCGCGGCATTCTTACACTGCTAACAAATTAGTGATGTATTGTAATGAAATGCAAAACGGTCGTAGAAAAGCTGTAGAATCCCGTTAACATTTGTTGTTTATCTCTTGAAAACGATTTTCCGGAAAAAAATCATAAGTTTTCGAAACCGCTTGCATGGTTTTCGGAGCCGACAGACTTTCGGAGTGACCGTTTGTCGCCAAGTACTTAGTTGCATAAGGTTAATCTCAAGAAGTGATCCTTGGTCGTTGTCCTTCTTTTCAGGCCTACTTTCGTGCACAAGTTCATTATCGAGCAGACGATCGAGGAGCAGATCCACACGATGATGTCCAGGATCGGTGAGGAAGGCAACCTGTTGCAGGAGGACTTGACACTGCGTCAGATTCTGGATCTGCTGAAGAGCGCCGGATTTCAAGGGCCGGACGCGGAGGATGCGGATATTTGGAATATTCAGCCGGAGGTCATCCAGATCGATGGTGGAGTGGACCTGGTGGATGATAACCAACCCAGTACTTCCGGCTTGTGAACTGGTGTCTGAGGGAGTCGAATCTCCGTGATTTGCAAGGTTATAGTTTTTGTCTTTTGATCTTGTTGTTTTTTGTGATGGGTATTATGTAATCTGCAAATTTGGCTTCATGGTTTGTTGGTCTACGCGAATAGGACGGTCTCTTTATAGAAGTCCATTTTGTTTCTCAAAGATAATGGGCTGTTTCCGTATGAGATGGGTGGTTTTTCTGACAACATAACGGACGATATTCTGTTTTTGTATTATGTTTATGGGAAAACTTTTTTTGAAAGAAAATGCTGTTGCAGTTTATTTTGTTTCGAGGCACCGTAGATTTCAGTTGTGACAGGAAGAAAGTGTGAGAAGAGGAAAAGTCTGTCCAAGAACATGCAGGTTGTCATATGAAAGCGTGAAAAGCGCGTTTATTGATTTCATGGCTGTTAGGCTGGAAAAACGATGGAATGAAATAGACTAAATCGGATTCAAGCGGTGCTCTGCAATAAGATTTCTGTGAGAAACGAAAACTGATACTATCAACTTCGTACCAAGGGTACAACTTATTAAGACTGACAAGGAATGGCAATGAACGTTCGGTATACTGCAAAATGTAAATGGCATGTATAGACTGATTGTTTTTTCCACGCATTGTATAATTATATGATTTTTGCCGCGTGTGACTGTTAACAGAAACCCAGAATTAGGTGTAGCAGTTTAAAACAAGATGGTTCTACTACGGTATTTAATATTTACAGTTATTATTCTATAATAGAAATCCCATTATTATGAGATAATTATTCCAATATACCAGGTACAAATCCAAAGGCCTTTGGATTTGTGTGGAATGAGATCGCTTTAGACAGGGTTTGACACAAGCACTGCATGTGTTGGCTCAGGCTGCGTTTTTCTGTATGAATGATCGTCGATCAGACCAGCGAAATTTTCGTGCGTTAAAACTAGCGAAACAAAGTATCTAGTACGGCAGTGAACGCTGAAAATCGTTAACCAAAACCTCATTTTGCTCGATTCGTGGAAAGCCGGTAATATCGCAATATAGGGTGCGCGTGCGATGACGTCATAATTGACGTCATTCGACTCAGTTTTTATCGCTGAATTTTTTGAGCTATGACCAGGTGAGGAAAAGGTCAAGGGACCGAGATACGGATTTTATTACGAAACGGTATAAAATAGCTCTTTTTACAGTATTTAACCGTCGAAAACATGAAAACTAATTGCACAACTTCTTAGTTTCCTCCACAGACACTTGCGTGTGGTGTTCCAGAATGCCAAAGCAGTTAAATATAAATCAAGAAATATGAATTGGAACAAATAAATAGCCCAATACAAAAATAAGAAGATCCTGTGCAGCAGAGAAACGAAAAACGCAACAACTGCAAATGGCTCTACTCGAGTTAGGCGTGGGCCCGGCGGGGCCCGTTAAAAATGTAACAACCAAGAGAAAGTGTCCTAATAAGACAGTAAGATCGAAAAGGACAGGAAATAAGATGCAGTTTTGATTTGTTTTTTAATTTAAAAAAAAACATTAACCAAGAGAACGGCTGGCCCGGATTAGGTACGCGCATCCCGTCACGGCCGCTTCGCGGCCGTGACGAGTGATGCGTGCAGCGCTGCATGTCAGCGGAGGGCGCTAACGCGCCCTCCGCAGACATGCGCGCATGTTGTTC
>JAQGAU010004819.1:0-11030 GCA_034698045.1 Paramacrobiotus richtersi | reverse complement strand
TCATAACGAGGATCTCGCTCCCGTTCTTCCTCCGCATCACTTTCAGGTTTCCGCCTTGATGAGGTCGGAGAATCCGACGGAGACCACGAGGCTCGATTGGATTGAGATGACTGCTGGCCTAAAAACACCATTATTCAGGTCATCACCTTAATATCGCAGGGATACAACTCATGGATCACCGGATCAACCGAATCCAGTTTTCTCTTTTTAATTTGCAATACCTTACAATCGTCTGAATATACCTAACTAGAACTTGCGCTTTCGTATCAAGAATAACGAAAAGGAAACAAAACATCACATTAAACAATTACAAGCTACACACCTCGTCGCCGGGACATGACAGCATCATCCGCCGACAAACCGACATATTTGTCCCGGGACTTTCTGGCTTTTTTGCGCTCTTCCCTCAGTCTCGTATCATCTTGCAATAGATCCAGCATTTCTTTGACACGATTCCGGACTATAAAAACACGTATGAAAACCAGATCCGCTGGCCGATTACTGACACAATTGTACCATTAATCCCTTGATCTTTTCCTACTTCATCGATAAATTTATAATGCTCCAAACTGCGAAGATCGAATAAGTGTTCTTTTCCGGATGTCACCACTCTCTCAGCGCCATTCCTTAGCATGTAACCCAGAAGCAATAAACTCTAAGATGCAAAAATCCCAATAAAATGTATATATCGCATCCATTGTACAACACTAGTCATTATTTATCATTACTGCCACCGTGGTTGTTTAATCACAGTTATCTGTAAATCTGTAAACAACTGCTGGTCAAGAGCAGTGGTAAAATTAATAATGAACTAAATCCGCTATCAAAAGCGATAATCTAACCCCGTTACCACGACACGTTACGTCATTCACGCGCAACACAAATCATCGTAAACATCAAAAGTCATATTCCTGAATTATCACCATCTACAAAATGCATATTGCCAATTATCTGCTGGGGCGAACTGTATAGCGAACTCAACTTCCTTGCATAATTCTTGAAAACAAACACGAATTTAAGGCTTACGAAGTAGGTAGAAGTTAGACGTTTTTAAGAAAGTTCTAGCTTTTGAGATTTAGCCATGAGCCCAACTGAGCAACGAACCTTGTAAACGCGACGCCAACTGGTCTTGTTGTCAACGAGCATTCTCTTCCATAACATACTCATGACCTCGTGATAGTGCTCCGCACTGTACGTGTACTGCGACAGTTCTTGCATCTGCGGCCCAGTTGGTCCCCACGGGTCTTCATTAGTGGCTTCCCTCACTTTGGCCTCCACTTCTGTGTAGTTCATTACCATGTTGACTCTGCATGAAAGGAAACAACTATTTCAGGAATCTTTTTCTAATTGTCTGTGCCTGCCTTACACTTGGTCCGTAATCTCTCGGATTTTCCACATTTTCGTGCTGAACATTGGGAATGCAGAGAACCACTCGCAGCAGCGGTCTATACTTTGCGGAATAACGTCAGGAATGAACAAGTTATCTCGGACAATTAATTAAAAGTCCCAGGACAAACAGCTCACGTATATTACAACACGAAAGACCTTAAAATTGGTAGTGAACTGTTTATTTCATGGCAGCGAAAAAAAAGTCATAAAAATGATAGAATGCGCACCTGCATGCAGTGAGTAAGTGTACGCAGCTGCGCGCATACAGGTTTGGTTATCTCGTACCGCGGCTTTGGGCGGCAGATACGGTATCCCGTACGCATGCTAGAAGGACTCAGCAACACGAAATTACTGGTAAATGATAAATCAGTTTAAAAAATGATATTGTTGTCCACGATTCTTCATTCTTGATTTAGGTACTAAAACTGTAAATGCTTATGCTGATTAATAAAACTGTAGTATTGTTAGTGCTAATTCCAAAACAACATGTAGCCCTTCCGCACATCAAGCTTGTGACCGACCCATGTGGAAGCTTCTGACGGAGTCGAGTAAGGTTCCGTTTTGAAAAAAACTGTACTGCTCTTATTGCAAAGGTAGTATCAAGCTTCATTAATAATAATGCTTCACTAATAAACCATATCCCTTCAAACGTTGAGGATATTCATTATCACCTGTGCCCCGGTGCGCAATACTAGTGCACTCACCGCTCTAAATCGATACGCAAAAATGCGCATCTCTGTTTTTCTCTGCTTTTATTGCGCGTTTCTGCCACGGCAGACATGGACATGTGTTCTGCCGTGTGGTTACGTGGCAATTCGTACCCAACGAATCCAGATCAAAAAATCGTGAGAATGTGCTTCTAAAAGCTTCCCCAGGGCGATTGGCATATAGTCAGCAGACGCGCTGGCCAGGTACGAAAGGTTAGAGTAAATTCCAGCGGGAGGATTTTTTCGGATGCGAAAGGCGGCAAAAAATTTCGGTTACGCAACAAAGGAGCAATTTTTGTATACTAAAAGGGGCAGGATTTGCTAACACTATTAGTAGTTATAAATAAACTATAAGAGCATTGGATTCGCATCGTTATCGCAAGTCTCAGCTGAAAGAACCGTCCATCCTTTTCACGGACGGATAAAACCACGTGAACTCACACCTTTTAGTAGTAAGAAGAAAAGTTTCTTGAAGTCCCTGATCTACACCAAGGTTCCTCTCATCACGTGCATCCAGAAGTTTCATCCGCAAAATTTCTCCCGTTTTTCGTTCCGGATAATTGCTTCGAAGTTAAAGCCTTTCGTACCTACAGTAGTCGAAGCGCATGTCTCAAGACGCTTACCGTTGACTATGCGATTATTCTAGTGTTCTCGTACACTGGTGTTCTTAAATTTAAGGTCACATTACATGCAGCTGGCTTATACGATTCGAATTGTTTATTCGCCCAGGTACGCTATCCGGTTCCACCGGTCATCGCTACCCACTTGAATCTCTCTTGAAAGGTCATGATTGTTTGGCGCTCGTTTGCTGCCCAGTAAACAAAACGCTTTTCGCCGCATTCGCGAGAATGCAGCCCTGAAAGCAAGGCGATAATTTCTGTTTAAAATGAAAAGCAGCATGGGATTAATGAGAGAATTGGACCATAACAAAATCGGTATGGCTGACCGCAGCGCCTCGTATGCGATATTGCAGTTGGATGTCAGGACATGCTGCCCCGACACAACAAGTTCCCGCAGTCGGCGAATACTATCCTCCGCGCTAAATAATATTGCAAAATGATTTGTGATACTGGGTATTACACAGATGCAAAGAACCAGCAGGATGACCAGGAACAACCTGATTGACCGAAACTCCCGGCTCTGCAGCATTTTTTGTAAATAACTTTGTCGTCTTTGCGACCGATCTGAACTTTGACCGATCGGATTGGAAGATGTTTCCTCCAGACTTCGGCGTATTCTTCCCGCAAGCTTGATCCGTCGATGTGCAACATACATAATATGACCGTACATTGCAAACGTTATGACCAGTGGTAGAATGGCCTGTCCGGTAATATCGATCAAATTAATGGCTAACTTAAAACACAGCAGACAATTGCATGTATTCGGTGTTCGTTGCAGTTCGCGGCATATCAGATCCCGTTCCTCGAAGTCCATGCCGTCATTATAAGGGTACGTGCCTAATGTGGAAGGCAGGAATGTTTTTACGTAGGTAAATATTGTCGGGTAGATCCAGATAATAATAATGATAGGAATGAAAATTTTTCGGATCCATGTATTGTAAAAGGATGATCTAAAGAGGCGAACGTGACGCTCAATGGATATCGCAGCCGCATGGGTCAAGCTAACGGCACTGAAGTATTCCGTGGTGGAAATAAACAGCTGGCACATGGTGTGATTAGAAGCCCAGCAGTCGTCCTGAACCCAGAACATTATACGCAGTGGCATCATAATGCCACACACGACAAAATCCGCGATGGAATCCGATACCAGAAAAAAGTTTGGTACGGTACGCAGTTTTTTGGTATTCAGTACGGAAATGAAAAATGCCAGGTTCCCGATGGCTGCGGCGATTGGAAGAATGAGAACGAAGTATAACGGGAGTGACGAAGGCGATTGTGGGCATTGGCATGTAGCTATAGTTTCGTTAATACTGGGATCTGTCCCATTAATTCCGCTTTGTCCGTGAATTACGAGCATACTTGACCGATTTTTCACGATTAGTTTATTAACTCTTTCAGAAAGATTGAAAGACAATAAAGTTTGATTACGAAGCATAATCTAATTAACTGGCACGTAAAACTGACATTACCCAGTCATAGCGAAATTCACAGGATATTCGGAAGGTATGGCAAGTATAACAACCTTGACATGATTCTTAAATAAACGATGAACACGTAAGACTTCAAAACACTTCCGGTGATGAGGCAGTACATGAAATTACAGACGACGGCCGACCCGACTGCTTATACAGAAATTTCGGGTTGTTAACGTTGCGAAAGTGAAAACTTCTGCGTGTGCGCTGTTCTGTTATCACCGTTTACACCGTTTCGTGATTAGTTATATCCTCGTGTTTGTGTTTGCATTAGTCGTCCTACGCCTAAATTGGAAGTTAACCTTGTCCCGTTTGTGGTGGCGCGAAAAGGTGTCAGATGGATACATACATACATATACATAGAAGTATAGTAGATCGCAAGGAAAGTTTTCCTTGGCGCTGTATTTTCTGTTTTGAACATAAGTACATATAAAACTGTGTGCTGTTTATAAAGCAGCGACATTAACGAACTTAAAATCTCACCATTAAGAAATTTTGTTAAATGTAAGCCTATAAACATAAACAATTTGTACACAGTCGTCGTCGACGTCGGGCTATGCTGAGCTATTCATCCGAAGAAAAAGCAGTTTCTAAACATTCACAAGTGCTGGTACATAATATTACACACGTCACTCTTTTGAAACAAGTCCTTTCAATAACGTGTTACTGTCCAAGATCGCCGAATCCTCCACCGTGTCCTTTTACAGGAGGGGTGTCAAATCCGGAGGGATGTAAATTTGCTTCGCAAGAAGGTGCATCCTCTGGGTTTTGGCTGGCTGGACTATTTCCATGAGGCATGAGCGAAGGCATCGACTCCGGTGTGTTCCCGGGGTAATGTGGTTGATTGTCCTCTACATGTCGGACAGCGTCCTGCGGATCCCGTTCTGGTTCGGTGCATGTGCCCGCTGGATCGTGATGGTCCTGTTTTCGCAGTAAAATGGGGATCATTTTGAAGAACGCGATGAAACGAATTGCCAACAAATGATAGGTTGCAGGAGTGATCTATGCGAGCAGTATAGAATTAATCAATACATTAAAGCTTGAAGGTTCGAAAGGCTGCAAATTGCAACTACAGTCTGTATATATGCAGATAAGTTTGCATGTGCGGGCCATGGAGGTTTGGAACGACCGTTCCTACCAGGCTGCAACGGCAATTTGAATTTCGAGAAAGCAAAAGTTAGCGAACTACAATATATTCAACACATAACTGGATTTCATTTTAGATGCTGATTCAAGTCAGTCAAAGCTGTGAATTGATTCTCAAGCTTGCCTTTCCTTTTCAAATCAATCCGTACAACCGGAAATGGCAGCGCGTGCCGGCAGCTGCGACGACTACCCAGGCCGCAAAAGCACATATCGATGAATTGTGACTGCTGGAATTACCATCGATGAAAACGGATGGTGTAATGGAACTGCCTCACTAGTGGTGGTCCACGTCGACAAAATAAGTACTGTGAACACCGGGCACCGATCAGCTGAAGTTTGTTGGTGTTTTGGCCCAAAACTTTTGGGTGACCAAAAAATCCCGCGTTCGCCTGTTTTCTGCCAGCATCCGAACCATCAAGAGCAAATAAATCAAAAGCACCCATCCTGACTACCTTTCGCGAAAATGCTGCTCTTGTTCCTGGTTGGATTGCTTGTGTCATCTGGCGAGCCTAGGAAAGCAGCTGAATCCGACCTTGAGAAATGCTCTTCCTTTGCAGAAGGACAGGTTTATCCAGGTATGTGCGATCGATGTTGGCCGTTCTGCTATCAGTTCCTTCGACGTACACCTGTGTTCACAGAGCGCTCTCACTCCAGAATCTGGGATCATTCTTTGGAAGGAACGAAAGCCTTAAGTAAGTGTGGGTTCTCGATTAATTTTGCCCGCGTACGCAGATAAAACGTATGCTTTTCGTGCGAACAGTTGGAAAACCCGCTCCGGCTTTCCATGGAATTACCGCCGTTATTAACGGGGAGTTCAGGTAGGCATCCGAACCGACTTGCTCGATGTGTTCCGATGCAATACAAATCGCTTGTATAGAGATGTGAGCTTGAAGGATTACCTGGGGAAATATGTCGTTCTGATGTTTTATCCTTTGGATTTTACATTCGTAAGTGACGTTTCTAAATTTCGTCCTGTAATATCCGTTAGCATATTGTTATCATCTGCACAGTTTTTATGACTTCTTCTGTCATATAATACGCATCGTAGTAAGTTCCGTAAAAGGTGTAAATACTTAAGTAATTCTTTGTTCCAAAAAACCGTTTGTCTAGAATTTTTTGGCGTATATGTTATTCTGGTCTTATTGCTTGAGAAAGTTAATATACATTAATAAAACGATTGCCGTAGGTTTGTCCTACGGAAATTACTGCATTTTCGGACCGGATTATGGAGTTTAAGGCGTTAAAAACAGAAGTTCTGGCCATTTCTGTTGACAGCCACTTCACACATCTCGCCTGGTTAGTTCGAGACTTTTGTGTTAAATGGTTTACTAGATTTTTTCGCACACTTAGGGCACATCGAATGTGGCGGTACAGTGCAAGTTTATTGAGTGAATGGCAGTTGTTAATTTTTAAGGATCAAAACAGCGCGTTCGGAAGGCGGACTTGGCCCTGTCAAGATTCCATTACTATCGGATCTCACCCATCGAATTTCAAAGGATTACGGTGTTTACCTCCAAGATGCTGGCCACACTCTGAGGTAAGGAAACATTGCTCCGAAAATTTTTTTCCGACTATTTTTTTGCTCCGAAAATTCACAAATTATTCAACTACTTCCTCGAAACATTTTCGAATGGAATATGTGTTAGCTGTATGATATTTCGCGGTCTCGTGGTCAAGGAACCGTATTGTATTTGCAGGGGTCTGTTCATAATTGATGGCAAAGGCATACTGCGCCAAATTACCATGAACGACCTACCGGTTGGTCGATCAGTTGACGAGACGATTCGCTTGCTCCAAGCATTCCAGTACACTGATCAGCATGGTGAAGTTTGTCCGGCTGGCTGGAAACCCGGTGATGATACTATAGTGCCCAATCCCAACCAGAAGTTGGAATATTTCAAGAAACATCCAGGAAATGATAAATAGATATCTTGTTTAAAATATTGTTGGTTGTTTTTTGCCCTGCGGCACATTCATTGTTATCGAATCGATTTCATAAAAAGTTTTCAGTTCTTTCGACGCTTTTAACCACCCGGTTGTTTTGATTCTGGCACCGTCATTCCATTGCTCGCAGTGGTTCTATGCTGCAGTTATCGTGTGCACAGATTAAAACGAACTTGGTAATTTATGAGGACCAGTATCTTTATATTCGCCTAAAAATTTCGGCCGATTTAGCCAAAACTTCGGCTCGAGCTGGATAACGCTTACTGTTTGTATACAAAATTAACAGCTAAGAAATTTTGATTAAGTAGCCGCGATTGTTTGAGTACTTAATTAATAGTTCCCGAACAAAATTCATTAACGTTTGAAAATAGTTCTTGATGTCCCGGTCAGTATTTTTGATATCACAACCAATAATGTTGTTGATAATAAACCAGACGTAAGTAAACCGAAACATTACCAACACACCTTTCGATCAGATTATTGGGAACATTACTCAAGACTGCGAAATACAGTCGCGGAAAGCACAAGAAAAAATGTAGCTACAGTCAGAATGTCCTTTCGATACAAAAATACACACCAAAACATAAACGAAAATGCGAGTACACGAGAAGCAAACAAACATCTGGGTGCCTAGTGGTTATGCGTGATTCAAATGCAGATGACCGCAGTGAAATCCTCTATTTTGCGGGCCTTTTGACCCTTTTCATGGCAGAACAGCATTCGCTTGCGCTGGATTTCCGCAGGACGGAATTTCGATGATCAGCACACCGCCCGGAGTTATTTGCCATTTCATCTCGCCAATCTGCATTCCTTCGGAAATATCCAGCATGCGACGCACTTTTCGCTTAACCTCGTGATCCTGCAGATAAGAGAATTTTTCGTTCCAGTTTACGTTATGCAGAACCCATTTTACAATAACTACATTTTAAGTACTTTACAATGTTCGGCAACCTCGAAATAAAACCTTGAAAGAGATCAGGCACTTCTGTTTCCAAATCCAAGATAACCATATAACAGATTATTAGTCAATTCGTCAAGAAAACTTTTATGGCAAACAAAGTCTCATTGTTGAAACCGCGAAATCTGTCTTCGATGGAACACGGCAATGCGTCTTAACTGCTACATTCATTAACATTCTGGTGGGGAATAAATACTATCGAGCTGTTACCACGAACAAATTCACATTCCTGGAAACTCCTTATTAAGGAGAAGAAAGGAGCTTACTTAAACCCAAAAATCAAATGAAAAATGCATTATGTTTCATACCTTTCCTTTATCCTCGACATGTTTCGCGGTAACAACAATCTTCTTGTCCGCCGTCGTAACTGAAGAAAAGAACAAACTTGTCATCTCCAGAACAGCAGCGCCAACAAAACGAATCTGTTCTGCTACCTGAAACGTCTCCGGGGTTTAAATCGCTAACGTCGAAGTGGAAGCGAGCGAGTTTGAGGCCGTTTTCGTAAACAAACTGCGGAGTGGGGGGCTGGGAAAAATCCGTAAGGGACATCACATGGGGGCCCGTTCCACCTGAGCCTTCTGGTTTCAAAGGGGCTTTCTTGGCATTTTCCAGCAGAACAACGCGAGCAACAATCCCGTCGAGTCGCCCGTCAATCCCGTCCAGTCGCCCGTCAATCCCGTTGAGTCGCCCGTCAATCCCGTCGAGTCGCCCATCAATCCCGCCGAATCGGCCTAATAACTCGGATTTCATCAGCGCCATACTCGCCTGTATTTCAACCTTCACCGAGTGAACATGGCCAAAGATACTAGGGTCCATAACTCCGACTCCCATGTCTGAACTTTCAGAAGAACTGCTGCCCAAAGTAGCCGCGTCAGAGGGAACTTCGCTATGTGCGGCGCTACCTGCAGTTTAGACCACGTATTTCGCCAGATTTTCTTTAACTATAACGCTTAGCGATAGCAAATAAAGTAGGGGTAAGTTATAAGCAAAATGAGTAAACTGAAATTTCGCTCAGTTACAATGGCAAACTCAAACTCAGTCGAAAGGCAAGTATAACAGAAGATCGGTGTTGGTAACCAATGTTGGTAGCCAGAAATCTCTGGCGACAGCTCCCCAGAGCGGCAACCCAGTGCTGGACCTATACTAATAGCATAGTCAAGGATATCGCTAATAACTGTGCCAATAGTAGGCTAGCACCATCGAGAAAATAGGGCAAGTCATATGCCAGAAAGCCCAGAGCAGACATAGAAGCTTGAAGTGCGGCTGGGTTTGGTCGAGTTCAATAATTAAAAAGTTCAGTCCAGCGAAATAATTAGAAAACGTGTACACATACTACGTGCCTTATCCATCGCCATAAACCGCGGGTTTTACAAAAAGCTGAAAATAACCTTCATAGCATGCGTGTCTAGGAGAAATTTACTTTCGCTCCAGATAGTCTATTAATTGGGCGCCCACCGACGATACGAACGCATGAGTTCAAGTTTTATAGAATTATTAATATATTACTATCTAGTTTATTAGTCAGAGAAATTGACTTCCGCTCCGAGAGCGTTTCGCTCTGATCATGATCAGCAGTTCGATCACTAGTTTTCACCAAAACTGCAATGGATGTCCCGACGACTCACGAAATTAAAAATTGATTTGTAAATTATGGATTTATGTATTTATCGGTTCGCTAAAAACGTTCCCTTAACTTTTCTGTTGTAACTGGTCAAACGAAACAAATTTTGATACTACACGGTCGTACCAGAGTCTGACCCTCCATTGGCTTCGCCGTCCAGCAGCTGCTGCTGGATAGGCAGCTGAGGCTGGAGATCTGGCGGTAGAATTTCGGGCGGCGCATGAGCATTTGCCATTTTTCGGGAGGAAGTAGAAGGTCCGAATAGCAACCCTTACAATATACGGAACGAAGACCGAGTGCTTTTTTAATGGGAACTGTTAAGAAAGTTGACCTTTTGTAAGCACTTAAATGAGGAAACAATACAGAGGTTGCATTGAAAATACGGGAGTCTACTGCTTCGTAAATCTGAAAAAGCAGACTGAGCTGTCAAATCAAAAAAACCAGCAAAAGCCGCTTTCTACTTTTAGGCAAAACCGACCCAAAGCCGGTTGCGTCAGCCAACACAAAAGCAGTCCGGATTCCAGTACCTATTCCATTGTTTGGATAAATCGTACAACAGCACAACATGATTCAATTAATTCACACGAGATACAAACTCAATATCCTTCGTTATTTTAATGTAATCGCTCATCTGTCTTTCGAGTTGTATAGTTCGAGGAGGATGGAGATAAACAGGGCGAGTGCTGGCGGTCGTCTGTTTGATTCACATTCCGCCTTCAGGAATGTACAATCAGTCAGTTAACGTGCGGTAATGTCATGCTAATTGTTAAGTATTTTATCAAGTCAGTTGATCCGTTATAACCGGCTGGGTGGCACTTTTTCTGATGGGGATACTATAACTAATAACACCATAATTCTATTTATGACTACAGCGTCTGAAGGACGATCTAGAAGGCCCATAAGCTTGCGTTGATTTTCATTTTCCCACAAAGTCTGCTATATGGTATGGTCCTGATGGCTTGCGATGTTTTGGTTCCTACGCATGGCGAAAATTTCAGCTATCATAAAGTATGGCGCTTTTGTCGAAAGAAAGACAAACTGCATTGCAATAACATAAATCCATAAAACCCATAGCAAATCTTGACAAGTAACATTCCATCAATAAAATATATCGAAAAACTCATGAAATCAATAAGAGAATGGTTAACATACATACATAACTAACGTTATTAC
>JAQGAU010004818.1:0-11032 GCA_034698045.1 Paramacrobiotus richtersi | reverse complement strand
GCAGTCCCCAGAGGGAACAGGATATTCGTGGGTGTCCAGCAAACGGTCACACTGATGGTCAGCAACGTCAGTACAGCAAAGGCGTAATGACTTTCTTTATCAACACGTTGCGCAGCAACAGTTCCCGGAATCGATACTGTCGCTGTTGTTGTTTGTGTGCGTAGTGTCGATTGGTGTTGCTCGGTTGTATTAGGATTGTTTGCTCGTCTCGGATGAACAGCATTGCCAAACCGACGCCGACGGCTCATAAAATATAGATACGGGTAAGCTGCTATAATGATAAAATTCGGCACTAAATAAAGTAAGAAATCATAAACCAAATTATACTCGGCAAGTGCGATGACGTTGATGAAGCAACCCACATCCGTCGGCAGACGATAATACAGCGAATCCACAATGACGCCCGGGAGACACATGCAGTTGACGTACAGCCATGCAGACAGGCACAACACAAAAGACACTTTTTTGGTATTGTTATTTCGATAAGAGTGCGGAAAGGTCACTGCCCAAAGGCGTGTACTGGCGAGTTCTGGCCCAAGCTATTTACGAGAAGGGTTACCTTTTTCCGCGGCACTATGTCATTATGTCATTAATGACATAATGACTTCTTCAGGAACAAAGTACCATCGTGGGTAGCATCGTGTACACACTACGCCTGGTCATTATGTCATTAATGACATAATGACTTCTTCAGGGACAAAGTACCATCGTGGGTAGCATCGTGTACACACTACGCCTGGTCATTATGTCATTAGTGACATAATGACTTCCTTCCTTCGAACACTTACTAATTAAATGTTTCGGCTCACCCACGTTTTGCTTCGTTTTCTTCCTTCCGAAAGTCATACCCAAAAACATTTCCAACTGGAATACGAAAAACTTATCGCTCAAATGTCATCAGTTTCAGAAATGCGTAGCGCCAAAGTGGAAAAACGTCAGAATGCTAGTCTAACATAGTTTCAGGAAAATCAACCAGATCATCGAAGGCGTAAGCGTTAGTGGCAAGAAATGTGTTGCGCCGAGCTGAAAGACGCCGAATGTAGAAAATTTGTCTGTCTCTAGGTATACGGTTTAAAACTGGCTCGAACCGACGAAACCACGAGAACGTTTGCTCGGCTGCGCTAGTGTTGGTCTTCTTCAGGTCAGTATGGACTTCTCGGATTCTTTGAGGGTGGTAAATCGTCGAACACTCCGGTCTGGTGTGATTAGATAAGTGGAATTTATCGATGACCTTTAGAACACTGAGCCATGCGTTCGCAAACTGGCCTTCCACTGGGATCGGTTCCTGGGCAGCCCTCAACCGATTCAAGTTACACATGTTGTCGTAAATAAACACGATCTTATGCCACTGATCCATACTCATTCCAGTCCGCCGGAGTTCAGAAATTAGGAGGGAAACGGCAATTAGGAAGACTTGAGACGGAGATTCGGATCTAACGATAACATACATGTATACAGAACCATACAATCAAACGCATACAATACCTGCATACTCAAACATATTCACATATTACATATACAGCGCGTTCAGCTTGAAGTGTACATCACGTTGGATAAACCACAATAATTGTCATGTATGCGCTAATCGGATAGATGCAACCAAGCTCCTTGACGATTCAAATACACAATGACGAAAACATAACTGCACATCGATGCCTTCGTCTGTTTTTTCTGTTTGTGCGGTGTGTCTTATGCATTATTCACTTGTATAACCTTTAGGCAGGGACATCTGGACACAAATTTTCACTTACTTATAAATCGGAGAAGCGGAACAGATTTGTCCACATGGTTTAACAACAACCAGATATCCACGTGATCGTGGGGAATGGTCATGTTGTCTAGCATCATCTGAGTGTAGCGGCTCTCCAATGTTTTTTCGACAGTTTGCGGTTTCGTCAAGGTCACCGCAGCGGAGATCCCCCTCAGCAGTAACGGAGCTCAGGAAACTGGATAAACCTACAAAATTCGTACTCATTAAGACTGTGTCATTTTGATATGGTACAAACGTGTATACCAGGGATTGCAAAGGACGTCTGAGCAAATATCGGGCTCAGCTGAGCAGTGCTGCGGATTGCTTGGTCATTGTGTTTTGCGCAGTACTGCGAGCTTGGCACGGGTTGTCTTGGGCACACATTTGGCAAATTGACATGCGGAAAATTGGCTAAAACGTTCTAAAACAGACTGTTATAAAATACATGTATAGACACAGCCACGCAGTACAAATATTGATAAGCCGGCATTCTAGATGTACGATATGCGATTCAGTATCAGAGAACTCACCTTCACTTTTGCAGCACAGTGGGGAAATGTGATCGTCCAAAACCCGTCCAGGATGTAAAAATAGACACACTTATATTCCGCGCACTTTGAGCTCTCGCAGTGCGCAAACATGCTACCAGCTGTGCACAACTCCAGATACGGAAGAACTTCGTCGTAGCTATTGTAAGACTCGAAAAGGGTTTCCAGTAGGTCTGGATGCAGGCGGATTTCAATTTCAACCTCATGCCTGTAGAACGCAATGGAGATCCATTTCCGATCGAAACCTTCGAACAAGAAAACTATGTCGACAATAAAAATTGACAATTATTGCTCAACCAAGCAAGATACATTACTAGATTCCTGAATCTGTGTCGAATAAGTACTAGTACTAATGTATATCGTTGAAACGCTACAGAAAATACCTGTGAGTTTATGAGTTGCCTCCCATAACAGTGCGAATGTCTCAAACGTCTGTCTTCCGGCAGCCCTGTAAAAACAACAATTCGATGTCACTGTCAATCCTCAGTTACGTGCAGGTACGACTCGTAATAACCAGGATTTCTCACAGCGTGTAAGCCGCATACGTACATTGTGCGGACTATGTGCTCGCACAAAGCCCTCGAAAAGTAGCAGTTAGGGGTGATGCGCAAATATGGTCTGCAGGATCTGTAGAACTGGTATCCACTGTTATGCAGGTGGATCATGTCATACTCTAGCGTGCACTGACAACGCCGGCAGCGCTTCTTTAACACGGCAACACTTCTGGACGATCCGTTCACTTCGTATACTGTTGCGTAGGTTGGCTTATGCTGAGGCTTGATTAGTCGATACAGAGTACCATCTGCATATCTGCACCTCAACGGACAGTAGGTAAAATCGGGAGGAAGCAGTACAATGGACTTCGATTCATCATAGACAACATCACAATAAGGTTCGTATTCGACAATAAGTGATTTTAGCTGCTTTTCTGAGACTGTTGTCGGACATGACGAGTGGTTAAAAATTTCCTGAAAAACACAAACTATGTGGCACATCCCAGCACAGATTTAAGAACATGAAATGGCAGTTCTTATACCGTGAACAGTTCGTCTCGATAATTAAGCCTGGTCGTAAGCGGCGCGATTTCGAAAGAACTCCGAATATATAAAAACATGTCAATGCCATGTTTTATTGCAAAAGATAACCGGCCATCCACAGCCATGACTTTCCCGATGTAACGGTGAATAAGTCTGCACGTTCCACGTTAACACTTTAAAAAATGAATTGTATGAAACCTGGCAATCATGCGCTACATTAGTCTACAATCTACATATCACGATAAAACTTCGTAACTGTTTGCAGCGCTCGAGACTAATGAAATTCGCCATGCAGTCGTAGACAAACAGGCACCAAAGTGATAGTATTTATCACAAGTATGCATCCGCGATTAGATTTATCTATGACAAGGATGTGGTTACGATACGCTGAAGTCCGGATCTATCATTTCGCGATGTCGAGTTTTGTTGACATTGTTACAACGTTTGTAGAAGAGCAGTTGCGTCGAGCAGAATTATTACAAGCGTTTTTATTGTGATTTACACTGAACATTCGCTTTGTCATGCTACCACTTGCTAGTTCGGCAACCCGGCGCAAAAACTGCAATCACACCAACAGCATACCATTGATAATAAAAACTAACGTAAATTTAGCTTGTATAAATCTGATACAGTGTTAACTCTGAGTTTCGACATTCACCAAAACACAAAAGAAGGATTATTAACAACAATCATAACAATTACTATTGAAAAGCAGTATACAATGCAACAAATCAGCAGTAAAGTCCTATGAAGAAAATTCGACGGCTTGCAAGATGTTCGCGTATTCCGGGAGCCGGTGGAAACTGACAACCAACGCCCCAGTTTTTGGTAATGTCCACCCTTAATCCAAGCGGCTCTTTTTGGGAGAACCTGAAATGCATTAAGGTAAGGAGCGTAACCACAAAGCACATACTGCGAACCTCGTTCTAATAACTCTTCGTGGTCCAACGCGCGCTTGATGAGTGTCTGCAAACACAAGCATACTCTTGCTAACTACGGATAAAATTGTTTCGTTGATCTATTAGTACCCGTTTCTCCGCCTCGGACTGCTTTTTCCAGAATTCAGCAGCAACAGTTTTCAGGACTTCGTCCGCACAGTCAAACATTAGCTGTTTCCGAAACTGCTCTCTGCCACACGCATCATACCAGGTGAGAAATCCAAACTGGTCTCTGGGCGAGTCCAGCGAAACTATCTGGGCGGAGCTGTTTGCGATTGGTTGGACAACTAAAGTGGGGTGGACGCGGTGGCTCGAACTCCCGGGTCCGGCCGAACCAACAATGCCTTCGCACTTAAGGAGTTCCCCCGATGTGGCAGTACGGACGTCAGCCAGTGACTCAATAGCATCCTCAGCTACTAAATCCAGGCACTTCTGCGCAACCAGTTCCCATCCCGTACGGAACGCTAGTCGACGTGCTAGTATGTCTGTAGGCGGAAATCAGCACATAAAACAGATATAACCGCAAATAGTTGAACTTGAAAGACGCTTTATATAAGTACCAAAATTATGAAGTACACGTAAATTAGGACGGCAGTTATTATATGTCTACATCATATGGCGCAATCCGCATTGATACCGGCAACAAGGGATATGATGTAAATACCGCAACCTTAGCGTGCGGCTAACGTGCCACATACAGCTGACTATTATTACCCAGTGTAAGAAGCTTTTTCGTGAGCGCGAAATCCAGTTTGTCGTAGAAGAACAATGTCACCCGTTCGGTTTTCTGCCGATAACCAGATCCCGCAAGTGGAATCGCGAACGAAACCCGATCAGTTGCTCCATAATCTTTGTTCATCTTCAGGAAAGCACCAAAGTCGTTGCCGCGTTCATAAAATGGTATTTCATTAAACGCAGTGAACGCAGTGGTGCGAACGGCTACAGAATCTTTCTTCTGATATTTATGGCAAAACTGCACCCATTCGAACCACTGTAATAAAGCAACTGTGTAAAAAGAAATAGATTCAACGCGCCGCAACACAAGAATCAAAATATTACCTTCTCGGTCGGCTGGCTGATAACAAACTCAATCAATTCGTCCACGAAGACGCCAATACAGTGTGGGAAATTCAGTTGCACAAGGTGCCTTTGCGCCACCGATTTCACACCATCCGATGTTTGGTATTTCAGTGCAGAAGGCAATGCAACGGATCTCATGTGAAGCAGGGCATTAGCTTCAAAGTCAAAATTAGGCAGCAAGACATTTGAAACCTAGTGGAAGAAGAATGAAATCAGTAATTGAGTTCTGGGTGCTGGTATTAAGCTATACGTACATGCTCCGCCATTGCGTAGAACGTAGCAAAGTTTCGCGTTATGCGTTCTAAACCGGTGTCTTCTAGTGCGGATTCGGTAAAGATCTCACGTAGTTTCTCGCGGTAGAAGGTGTAGCAAGTTCGCAGCTTTTCCTCTTCGATATCCAGCAATTCCGGCATCATCTGCGAGAGTAGCTGCGCCTTTTTGTACATCGCTGTCTCGCTTCCGCCAGGAAAATCCTTGAACGGAATGGTTTCATCCAATCCAATGACAACAAGGCGCGTTCGAAACCGATCCCTGAAAATTTTTATTTTTATAACGGTGATGTTTTGATTTAACTTTAGTAACAGAAGAATGAACTAAATTACACTTGTCAGTGCATTTAATTAACAAAACTGCCAATTTTAAGGAAACGTTTACAAAACCGACCACCATACACTTACCATGCCTCTTTATCGGCGGAGCACATTTGCAGGAAGTCTGCGTTGACGCAAAGTATCGGCGCTCCAGATGGAACAAACTCGCCTGAGTTGGACTTTCTTGTGTTTCCGTCATATATGTAGCCAATTAGCTCCATGTAGGCCTTGTATTCGCGCTTTGAAGGATCGTTGATAACTGTTGGCAACGTATTATTCTTGCATCGCTTCGAGTACTCGTAAATGCTGATTTTGCTGTAGCTGAACGGCTTCGTGGAACTGTTGTCGGTACCAACTGTCGAAACAGCTAACTGTGCAGACATGGTTTTTCCGGTATGAGGCGGTCCGGCCAAAACCGTTGTGGAAACCCCTTCGTGTCCAAGAACCGCTGCGATGTGCCGCGGTCGTAAGGCCGCATGCGCCTGACCTGCATGCAAGAAACAAAGATTGAGACAGTGATTCATGCTTTCGGATTTTGCAAAACACTAAAACCCATACTGGATTTTCGCTACGCATGGAGTACTGCGTGCAACTGTGGGTAAAATAATTTCATAAAATT
Source organism: Paramacrobiotus richtersi (assembly GCA_034698045.1). NCBI lineage: Eukaryota > Metazoa > Tardigrada > Eutardigrada > Parachela > Macrobiotidae > Paramacrobiotus > Paramacrobiotus richtersi. Next base: position 4,470 of record JAQGAU010004818.1, on the reverse strand, counting down.
TCGAATTTAGCCATTCAGATTTAAACTGGAGCGAATCGTTAAGCTTTGCAGTTACTTACCGACAAGGCCGAAGAATGTTGTCATGTGTACTGGACCAATTGTTTTGTGCAGATCTGCGGCAAAGGTGTTCGGAACTCTATCCCGGCACACAGTGACCTCAACCAGACTGTACAAAGAGGTGTTATAAAATCCGGCATCCTCCAGAGATGATGAACGGAACGATTGCAGTGTTTCGTCATACACGTGTGCAAGTTGACAGTTCCAAATAAAAACCTGGTGTTGTTGCGCCACGGCTTCCTGCTGGATCCCTACTTTGTTCCAATGGAGCTTTACCGACTTAATGTCTTCGCTCGATGCGTCCCTAAATAGCAGAAATTTATGAATTACAGGAACATAAAGATCATGATTCAACGGGCTTGAAATAGAACTGCTAACAAAATCTTAGTTCATAACATTTGTAATTCTTCGTTTAATTCTATTCATAACTACAATGCTAACAAATACTACTAATACCACGCTATTCAGAACAAGCAGCGTTTACTTAACCTAAAATACTTACTGTTCGAAAGTGTCGTATTTCAGACTGATGTATTCTTTCCAGATGTCAAGATCCTTTCGAAGAAACGAAATCGTTTCTCCCTGATCGCCAGCGTGCACTTTGGCTTTCTCGTATGCCAGTTTGTCCAGTTTCCTGTCTGCGGGTATGAGGAATTCGCTACAATAAGAAAGCAAGAAAAATGAGCACATATTCCCGGTTTCTTTAACTTTATAGCCGACGATATTGCAGCAGAACTGTGGCTACAGGGGAAACTTTAACTTGCTAATTGATTTCAAACAACTAAAAAAGGACTAATAACTAACAGACTTGCCATGATTTTCCCACGTCCCCAATTTTCCACTGCCATTGTACCGCGAATGCCACAGTCAGATCCTCCTTTGTCTTTTCTCTTTTCAGCGGACTGTTGCACGCTGGCCCCGCTAGTCGACTGCGGTCATCCGCATGTACATCCTTCTTTTCGACAATCCGTTGGCGCAGTGATAATATACCCATACAGTAAATCGACTTTTTCAAATCGTCAGCGTTCCTGCCTGCATACGTTTTCAGTTCTTTTTGATCTTCGTGGAATCGGAATCGGGTAGGCTAAAGCGAAGACATTAAAAACCGGTTTACATCAAACTGTCATACAGCTACAGAGTTTATTGGTATGCACATATTTTTAGTAGAGTTATTGATTGCCCATTTTGATATGCCTATGTATCTGTTTTATCCTACGTCATACAACGTTTTATCTGCGGCACAGGCGTGGTGCCTCTGCCAGAGAAATCTGGGGAATAACTATGTCTAGGTCTATGTCTGTCTACCGATAACAGTTCAGTTAACTTCAATGAAAAACACCTATAAGAATAGGTTCTAGAATCGTTCCAGCAGAGTAAGTACGCAGTATTTTCTTAGAGTCGATACGCAGTATTATAGAACTACGCATTAGGACATAATAATAAAACAGTAGTAGCATTATAATGCAACTACCATCGTTTTCGCGATATATACATATATTCATATAGCTCGAACTCTTTTATCTTGCTGGCATAAAGGATGGTAGTTAGAGAAAGACTGCAGAACTCAATCGTAAGAATTCAACAATAACGAGGTGCGGGTCACCGAAAGTAGAAGAAAATGCTACTGGTAGAAGCGAGGCATGTACTTATACGCACCACTGCATCTTAGCCATGTTCAGGTACATTTTCTGAAACAGAGGATTTTTATCGGAAAATTGTACCTGCGCATGTTCTTCTTCCGAATCCTGCAGAGTCGATTCGTCCGAATTCGGTAGTTTTATACCTCTCTGAAATGTACAAGCACGCAATAACGTTTTCCGCCGGAGAGTAACCAGAAGCAACACAATTATTAAAAACTTTCCTGCTTACCTTTGGAATCTTAAAGTCAGATGTCGTATTCAATAGACCGTCCTCTTGGCCTTTTCCCGAATGTGCCGGCTGAGCTGGTTCCTGATCATGCGGAAGGGTGCGCACCACTTTCCCTGACCGCAACGTCCGGTCATTCAACGGCTCCTTGCTAGTAAGAGCCGCTTTTCGCATTATCAGGATGAGAGCTTAGCAGCAGCAGAAGTTCCTCCGCATACAGAAAAGTACCACATATACGACTCAAGGGAAATGTTTGAAACCGAAATAAAACCGCGAAATGAGTTTCTAACTAGCCTACACAGCATTATAACCGTTCTGGGTGCTCTGTTTAGTCGGACCAGGATGCGCCGAAAGTAAATTAATGCACAATGACTCGCAAACGCTCACTGTTCTGCGTACCTTTTGTGCAGTCCAACATGATCGAGTAACTTGTCATGCCAGCACACGCACAGCGCATACATACAGATAAACGAAATAAGTACCACCGTGTGTGTATACACACCGTAACGTCCGTAACAGTTAGAATTTTATTACTGCCTTTTTGAAGTGTTTTCTTTTAGCAGAACCTTAGAACAAATCGGGTGTAATCAGGACTCTCAAACATGGATTCTCACGTTGAATTGAATTTTCACGTGCCTACAAATTTTTTTATGTAACAAGAACACTTTTTTCCTCTGGTGCCATTCGTCCAGCAAAGGCACAGCGATCAAAAAAGCAATGGTACACTATATAAACCAACAAAATAGATACACAAGGACGAGTACGTTTGTTATTCATGCCACTTAAATACAGTACACGACATCATATTAATAAAAAGAAGCAAACATTATCGTTACACATTCTGTGCCCGCCCTTACTGAGTTACAGAGTACACTCCGTTCAAGTTGGCCTGAACAGCAGCCGTCCTTAGGGGCTGCATTCAAAGGACGTGTATGTACTACCTTTAAGCTAATTATCAAAAATGCGGATGCCGAATTGCGTTAGTTGTGTTTAAATACTGTTAAGAAGTAGGAAATTTTTTGCATATATGTGTGTTACGGGAAGTAGTGCTAAGTAATAATTCCCGGTTTAGGGAGAATGTAGCACAACTTGTCAAGTCCCAAAAAGTTATCTGCGCCTTGGTTTTTACTTGTTTTTTCTTGTTGTCTGCAGCAACACTAAAAGGATGGTGCACAGGACTGCAAACTGCAACCTTGAGCGTTTTGCTAATTTTATAGCTACAAGTTCTCCAAGTGCAAATGTAAACAAGTGTAGAGATATTATGGAAATTTAAGTGACTAAGGCTTTCAATATAATGGTCAAGGAGCATCCATATTCAATATTTCCTCAGTGCACTGCTTTCCAACGTTGTGACTGATTTGAGCAGTCGCAGCTGAATGATACTTTGCCACCTTTCTCCGTAAGAGAATCGAGAGAACATTTCTTGCGGACAGGTGAGGTGCACACCGTGTACTGGTTGACTGAACATTCAGGCTGTTCCTTGGGCGGAAAAATTTCATAATCATATTGGCTAGTCTGGCTGTTTTACTGTAAGTGCAACAGCCTGCAAACTAGCAAGTCACATTCTTTTTAACCCATAGTAAAGCAGACAGTTTGGCTTCTTTCTGCGTAGTGTGCAGCGAAATGCAGAGATTTGTACTCCGAACGACCAGATCAAAATTGCCGGTAAGTGGTAGGTCTGACGCATACGGGAATCGTCTACGATATTGCGGCACAACATCATGTTGTCAACATGCTCACCCACAAGGCTACATGTAATCCATTAGTCCTAGTATTTACTTCCGTTGTCTGTGGTGCTCAGAAGCCCATGTGCAGTGGAACTACGTTAGTATAAACCCCCTCAGCCCATTCACATCTGCGCAGTACAAGGGCACTTTGTACTTCTTTTTTCATTTTTACTGAAGATAATGTACATTTTTACGGACTAGTTTAGTTTTGTCACGTATATTATAATAAACATTACATGATAACATTGAAATCCACAGAAAGCCGTATACATCGGGCAGTTTACATGCTTCTTCAGCATACTTGTCCATTGGTTCAAATGCAGGGAAGCCAACTTTTTACGGAATAGTGGGCTTCCAGGTTTTCACTTATGCTTCCATGTTTTGGTCGGTTCCAGGTTTAGGAAGTGACACTTTCAGACTGGCAGTCGACACTTCCAGTAGAAGCTTCCACTTCCAGGTTTTAGACCCTGCCTCTCTTTGAAAACCGGTCATATGCCGTTTCTTAAACAACACAAGGAAAAAAGAAAAAAATCCTCAAAGCTAACCGATATTACAGAGCACTGGTGATTCCCAGCCGCTACCAAGAACTGCTTGTCCATAAATGCGTTTTTTCAAATTATTCAGAGTTTTAATGCCGACAAGTGTCATTGTCATTATGTCATTAATGACATAATGACGCCAAAAATCAGCGGTGCCACTGTTATGCACCATCAGGTGCATCCATATTATATGGTATGTTGCGCTGTCATTATGTCATTAATGACATAATGACGCCAAAAATCAGCGGTGCCACTGTTATGCACCATCAGGTGCATCCATA
>JAQGAU010004817.1:0-11032 GCA_034698045.1 Paramacrobiotus richtersi | reverse complement strand
GTGTGCACGCCGTCGCCACTAACTGCTGGTCGTACCTGTGAGCGCCACGGCGCGTACTCTGAACCAATGGAACGAGAGGTTCAGGTCACTTCGTCAGGCGCAGTGAACGTACTGGATACACGCCGGTAGTCTTCCGTCAGCAGGCCTGCTTCTTCTTCTGCCTTGTAGCAGCAGCTCATCTGGGCATCGCTGGTTTCTTTAAGGTATTTAAGGAGGTTGCTAATCTCCTGTTCCAAGGAATGGCGTTGCTTTTCGTACACCCGAAGCAGCCTGCTGATCCTCTGAACTTGGTAGAGGGTTGCCGTATAATAAGAATAGTTTAAAATCACAGGATCTTGTTCATTTTACAGTAAAGCTTTAGCGCAATATGTTGTTTTGCTTGCTTTTGTGAATGAGCAGTTGCGAATGTAATAAGCAGTACAACGGAATCTTCTGGTGCAGGTTAACTGCAGTGGTCACCTTGATTGGGCAACGTCGTTGATACGGCCAAATTTTAAAGGATAGTTGGTAGCGTTTGATTTTAGAGTTCGCATTCGGGACAGAACAGAAACCAAGTGTCAAAACTTCGTGATCGCGCTGTATACCTGTCACGTATTCACTTTAATACGGTCGCTCGAGAAGAACCACAAAACACACTGAGCTACGCACTACAGAACACAGTACAGGCGTTGCTACGCCACAGCACCTCAACCACACAGTCCTACAGTAATGGAGCAAGTCTAATTATGATGGATGCTAGCAACAGTTCCGGACTTGTCCCGCGCGATGCGGCGTAGGTTTCCAGCAGATCCCCCACACGACTGCCGTACCAGCGCCGCATGTTTATGCGCTCTTTGGCAGCCCGAACCGATGCAACGTACGCCTGTACACGCATCATGGCCTGCTTCTGCATCAGTGAGCTTGGGAGTACCGAGTATGGTGTACTTCTCTACTTGTTGAATATGACCGTATACAAACGCTATATAAGTACTATATTGTTAAATTGTTTTCAATATTTAGTAGTGAGAAAGATATTATGTATTACATATTATATACTATTTTGTTTTATTTTGTATTTTTATAAATTTAACAGTCATTACTGCAGACTGTGGATAATAATGCAGCTCTACTGTAGGTATGTATGGTGCAATAATGCCGGTATAGAGAAAACTGATGATATTATTCCGTGTTTGAGTAGCATGTGGGCGGCCACAAAAGGGCCGTCCTGTGCCTACTCAGTACGGAATGATCATGCCTGCGATATTATGAGCCCTTTCTAGGTTTTTGACAAAGGAACTCTGAGTCAATGGGATAATAATACTGCGTTAATGAAGTATCAGTATTTTGAGTGACAATCTCAGATTCTCATATGCCAAACCTCAATACGTTGTGTTTGGCACCGTATGCCTGCACGCACGGTATGCAAATGCGAATATGACCAACATATGTATATAAACAGGGTAGAAAATAACACAGAAAATAACACAGTTTTGCGACAGATTCATGAAGCTTCGCCGCTAACTTTCTATGGTACGAATTTGTTTAGCGGATCGTAGCCTGGTGGGAAGTAGTATCGCCCAAGATGAATATACTCACTAGCCGCCAGTGCACATGATGACCCTAGTGCCAAAAGACGCTTAGCTGTCTGTTGCTTTAACGTCAGTACGACTCCATGCTGAAATGTTCCCCTCGCATTTTCTCCACGTTTGTGAGCCTGGTTAATTTCGATACATTTGAAATGTTTCTGAGTAATCAGTATGACTATGTTCTTTATGCATGCTACGACTGTATTCGCCACTCATCTTTTCGTGTTGCACTAGTCACTGATAACCGATTGTTCATCTTGATTAGTTCTACTAATGAAAATAAGCAGGCCATCGGGAAAATTTTGTGAGTGGGACATTGTCTGTCGTAGTGCGTAGCCGGCAGCCCATCCTTTCGCGCGTATATGTATGTTATTCTATGTTGGGACACCGAATTTGATGCGCGTACATGCGCGTTCATGCGCGACCTTTAGTGGTTCAGTTCCCAGTAACTGCGCCTGGCTGCAATCTGGAATTGTTGCAACAAAGTTTCACGAAAGTTATGGGCGAAATGTCGCGATGTTTTCACCAGTATATCATTTGATTCATTTTGATTTCTACCACCACTTGCAGTAACATGCTGTGTAAACTGGTACGTACTCAGTACTGCATCTGGCTGGTGCTTTGAAACCAAAATAAAGGTTCGGATAGACAAAGTCAAAGAGGTTCGGATAGAGAGACTATTTTTATTACTGTAATAACGTTAACCTTCCATTCAATTCTGACTATGCTTCGGACAGAATCGGACTTACGCGTGTCGTTACGCTACAAATGTTATGCTATGCTACAAATGTACGTTATGCTACAAATGTGGACAATGTTATACTCCGTATGAGTTTATTCCTCTTACTGTGGGAGCGTTGTTTCATGTGCAGCGTTGGTTTAATGTTGTCATTATTGACCGATTGTACCAAAAACCTCATTGTGAGCTGAAACATCAATACAACGAAGTGCTCTTTGCTGCATACACTGAAGTGGGCAGATCGTTCTGCATACGTGCGTGTTCGATCTAAGTTTTCATACTCCACCGGTGTTGTCTGTCTCCCATTGTACGTTAGTTGCTAGGGAACCCACAGCATGAGTCTTGCACATCATCGGATCAGTCTGCGCCACAGATGCTGCACAGTACACCAGATTACTTTTGCGTTTTCTTGCATCGTGAGTCGGGCCAGTGCAAATTTCTTTCTATCGCGCTGACCGAGAGAGACCACGTTTTCTGTCGGTTTTACACATAGAGCGGGGTGGGGGGTCCTCGAAAAAGACTTTCATGGGTTGCCTATACTGCCCGCCTTTTGAATCTAGACGGATTCTCTACCACACTTTATAATGGATGGAACCTGGATCCGCAAGTAAGTAAACCGTCAAAGGTTGAACATACTTGTTTGGTTACGAGATAGGTATGAGATTTGGCTTTTTCTGGCTGTTCACTTTAACTGCGGAAAACTATCATATGTTCTGCCAGGCTAATGACCAATGGCTGCTATGGGCACTACCTTAGGCTCAACAATCGCTATCCATGTACAATTCACCAAGACTGTGATGTATGTATGTATCTCAAGTGCTGCATCAAGTTTACAAAGCTTTAGAAGAACATGAGCTAAGAACTAGATTTGCCGCAAGTCTTGGTTGATCTTAGCCGCAGCATAATATAGTCCCCGTTGGCTTGCTTGATAGTTGGAGAAGCTGTCCTTCAACTGGCTTACAGGGTGTGGATTCTCACGTGTTGCGAAATATATTCCGGTGTCCTTGTGTGAAGTATCGGCATAGAATATTTATTCTCTTAATATTGCACCGGCTGTCGCCAAGAACACACGATAACTAAATGATAATCTAAGCAAAAAAACAGCTTATCTAAGCAACATGAACTCGGTACTCCTAATCAGTTGCTATGATGTTATGACTTTGCTAGTAATCCGTAACCCTCGAGATGACCGGAGGTTACGTATGTACAGTGGAATCCCTCTCCTTCTTATAAAAGAATGAAACCTCATTCCTTCAGAAGACATCCGTCGGCTCCCGTTTTTGCTTAGGATGTATTTATCGCCGCTTCCGCCCATTCTGGCAATATGCCCTCTTTCATGGCATTCATGGCACTCTTTGTCTCTGAAAAAGCATTCGTTACGTGCATAAATTCTCTTACCGCACCGGTAACATTCTTCTCTCTCTCCGCTGTATTCTCTCCTCTCTTTCCGGTGTTTCTTGTTCTTCGACTTCTTGACTCGATTCACTTCCTTCTCTAACACCGTCTCAGTCCCTAATTCTTTCCTCTTTATTTTATATTCTTTCGCTTCCTTCAGACGTTCTGTAAGGGATTCCAAATCTCTGACACTCATTGCTTTCCTGGTAACGGTCAATCCCTTGACGAATACGCAATCAGGATCTTCTCTCTTTCACCATCCGGGAAGTCGCAGTGTTCCACTATATCTCCCAGCTCGCAGGCAAACTGAACGAGGGTTTCATCGGGTTTCGGCTTTATGTTCAAGAACTTTATTCGCTGCGCGATCCAAAAGGTTGCCTCCTGACACGCAGCGTCTAGCATTTCGTAGAGGTACTTGATCCATAGGTACATTAGGCTTGCACATTTTGCACAAGAGAGCGAAGGATTTTGGACACATAAAACCCAACAGGAAGGACGACTGCATGGCATCCGGTACCTTATAAGTAAACATTTTTTAATATGTTTTTCGCATAAATACGCCACATACACCAATAAAATCTACATAGTTTTGTTTATGTACCGACCACTATAAATGGTGAAAGGTTATGAATTTTAAAAATTATGAAGGTGTGAATTAATTTAACATAGCGGTCCACGGGTGATCTATGAGGCAGCATTACGATCTACGGATCACCCGTAGACGGCTGCTGTATGTTTAGCCAATCCACACATTCATAACTTTGAAAATTCATAATATGTCACCATTTTTAGTGGTCGGTACATAAAAAATTCACTATACTCACAACATTGTGTAGATTTTATTGGTATATGTGGCGCAATTATGCGAAGGAGGATTTGAAAATTGTTTCTTGCAAGTGATATGTTTTGCTCACATACATAAGTGCCTTCATCTACAAAATTTGCTGAATATTTGGCATTTTGTTTGTCGGTGAAATGGTACTTGAATAATGCAGTCGCTGACTGTAGGGGAATAGCACTGCATTAGTCCAGCAAGTAATAAATCAGTGGAAGATCCTTTCGATGGAGCATATGTTGTTAATATGGTTCCTACTTCCGTTCCAAACATGTCATTTAAATTTGTTGGCTCCGTCGCTGCATTCATGCATGAATGGTAAGCGGAGACACGTCACTGTTGTTCTTTATTGCTCATGATGTGTAATAGGACAGAACAGGTATGTAAGCACAAAAATATGGTATATATCAGACTTTTCGTTATACAGCAGCAGTGGATACGTTGGACAGAAGATTTTAACTACTAGACTGGATCGGCCGTAAATATCCTGAACATTTCTCTGCGGAAATACGAGTTCATAGTTGTTATGGAAATTTACAAAAGCTAGAATGTACAAGAAATCCACATAGCGTATTTATATGCGAAACATTGAAAAATGTTTATGTGTTAGTTAGGAATAGGCAGTTCTTGAGCAGATTTTCCCAGTACAGCCACTCATTACTGTCCGGGTCAAACTGTGTGATCCGAAGAAGCTGCCGACCGGAAACTCACACCAAAGCTTCCCCTTCCGCTTGACTCTGGCTCATTGCAATCCAGATAAAAACTAACTATATGTACTCTCCTCTCACTATGAGTTTATCGTCAAACCTTCTCGCAATTGTGAAGTACCGGCACAGAATTTTTATTTTCTAAATATTATACCGGCTTTCACTAAGTACACACGATAACCAAATAATAATCTAAGCAACAGGAACTCGGTACAGCTAATCATTTGCTATGCATGTAACGACTCTGCCAGTAATCTGTAACTTTTGATATGACCAGAGGTCACAAAAGCTACACCTGGGTAATACTCAGTGCAGCCGCATCATTGAAACGCATCACGTCCCATATGCACTGCAGATAAATTACCATTGCTTCCGCTTCTGTTGTTTATTGTGTAGCTGTTGTTGATATTAAATTTTGTTACTGCCTCTCAGCTTTGATGCAGCGTATTTTCGGATTAACTTTCGTCCAATGGGCTTATGTACCCCCGTACACGGATTGTACTGTCCGGAGCCAGTCCATAAAAGTATCCGTTTTAATCAGGTAAAAAAAAACAAATTGTCATGTACAAGATTGTGACAATTGTTCTATACTATTATGAAAGTGCTGGCACGCGAGAAGGCACCTTTTGCAACGATGACAAGCAACTTTTCGAATTCATGCCGTAGAAATAGTATCACCACCTGAACAATGCTGAGTTAAATAAGTACTTCGAACCAGATACCGGTTCTGTCTGCCCTGCGCTTCTTGGTTTAGGCTCGGTCACACTCATGCATAACAGAACGAAACATTTCCCCAGTTCTCGCGCTGATCCACTCTACATAATCTTCGCGCAAGGCGGGGCCGTCAAAGTTTTTTGCATCCAACCAACGACGCTTAATTCGACCCGGAAACTCACTGTTGGCGCATTGTGACAGCCTGTAATATAATATGCATGCTACTTAGTATAGCATATCTCGCGGTGATGCTGGACCGGTTTGTCAAACCAGCTGAAAAATATCCTTTGATGTCTTTCCTTTTACAAATTATACCTTGCAGGTGGACCAACCGCTGCTCAATACCTACAATAGGCCTTAACATTGATGTACCGTTAGATCCTGTCGCTTTCGAAGTATTCTTTGCTCATTAGAATTTCTTATTTTCTGTGTCATTGTCAGTTTGTCTACGTGCCCTGCTCAAGGTATGGATTTTCCATCACGATCGTGTTCACTTCGCTATCACATACGACCGCGAACATCCTGTCGAATGTACAGTCCCGCTGGCGGTCGACTACACGGATTTGCTTGTGACGGTTGATGTGGTCGAATGGCTCTAGAATGCGATCAGCCCAGCTCGTTCTCAGTTCAGCAGCTGCCGTGTGCATATCGAACGATACGTCCGTCGAGGCTTCTTCATCAGGTAGCCGGCAGGGCGGGTTTGGCAATCGAAGGCTATAAAAGTGTCGCTTATGCTGTTAAAGTACGACTCTTTTACATGGTCGCAAGCAGCAGTCTAATTTTTCTCAAACAGCAACCAGGGCGTTGACAGTCCGTTCCCACGGATGTAATTAGAAAATATCGGCTCTAGCCGCACTTTACAATAGTTGATATTTGGAATGTCGTTAACCGTACCTAGCGGAGAAACAACAGTGAGTGTGAAAGAGACACTCAACGTCTGTTACATTTTAGCTCTCTTTAATTGTTTACAAGCAGTCTGTTTATCTTGACTTGACAACTGTATCAATGTATGGATTTTCGAGATCAACCTCCGTTCCGAGGCTGTCGCTTACCATAGCCAACTCATTCAACCCACTTCTACAGTGCGTTTTTGGCATCCGGTTCTATTCTTCGCTGCCAAGATCAGTCCCTTTCTCAGGACTTTTGCCTAGCCCGCAGTTGCTGTAACCTGTTTTTTTTGGTTTCGATGCTCCCGCCTGTCAAGTCAAGGATGCTTGGAGGCTTTGAATGGGACTACTCAGCATGCTCTCTTCTGGCGATTTCGTACTTTTTAGTTGCCGCTATAACGTACTTTTAAAAAGATCCAGTTTCCCTTCCACTAAATCAGCAACCAGAAATCCGTCTTTTAAACTCATTAACAGTTGTTTCCGAAACCTTCTTCGTACGCTTGCCTTTTGCATCTTAACAAGATCAGTAATCTTAAGTTGGGTGTGTTTCTGTTATCTTAATTACCTGCAATTGCTGTTTTGTGTTGTAAGACGAATGCCTAGACCATTCCGTGTTTGAGTAGCATCTTGGTGGTCACAAGTGACCACCCGTTGCCTACTCAATACGGAACGATTATAGTTACGATAGTTTTTGTATAGATAAACACTACCATAGAATAGTAAGCTCTGCAGGTTTCTGAACAGGAAAACATACAGAAACAGAACTTCATTCCACTAATTGTGAGACTCATTCTGCATAATACTAATATGTAACATGTTCACACTTCATTAAAACTGATTTTTTGTTGGTTAATACAACCCTGCGGTCATGAACAGATACTGTACTCAGATTCAGATGAATTGTTTTGCTAATCACCAGAGAAAGTAATGCCGCTTAGCAGGGTTTAAGAATGTCAAGCTGTATGTGCCCTTGTTAATACCATTGTTAGCTATGACTACCATGAGGTATGAATGAAATGTTGTCATCTTTTGAAACCGCACCGTAGCTTCGCAGTGTCCTTTACTTTGTTTACAATATCTTCGGGTATTTCAATCAGGCATTAGCACAGGTCATCGGAAGACTTTTCTCGTTTTTTAGAGTGCTTTACGCTCCATTTGCATGTCACCATGTGCCAGTATGTGTATAAACCAAACTTTTTCGCGTGTTTGTAAAATTCAGGATAATTTAGTATTCTGAAAACTTCGTCTGGTCGCGCAGTTTGGAATTATTGCCGTTAAATTCGGTTAACCGTAGGTTTGTCTGACGGTCCGTAAACTACTATCAATAGTAAATTAAACAGGTGACTTGCTGTGTAAAATGGTACGCACTCAGTACTGCTTATAGCCAGTGCATTAAAACCGAATAAAAGGTTCGAGAAACTTCGAATAGAAAGAAACGATGTACAGAGATTATCGTCTACCGCAGCCTTAACATTCGCCTTCCTTTTTGACTACTTTTGGGACAGCATCGGACTTGCGGATGTGAAAATTTACGTTAAGCTTCATTCTACACGAATAATATTTGTACAAATACTCTGTACAGATAATTTTTACGCACAATACGTCCGAGCTGACCAGCTTGTTCAACTTATTTTGGGAAGGTTTGTTTTACTGTGCAGCGCTGTTTCCTTGTTGTCACTGTTGACCGATTGTATCAAAGACCTCACTGTTAAGCTCTCAAAAATCAATACCGTAAACTGTTTTTTACTGCAGGCAGGAAAGTACGTGAGTATACCCTTCTGCATATACAGACTGTATCGTTCGATTTTGGTTATTATACTCCCTATCTACCATCATAGGTTAGTAGTTGCTGGGGAACGAACGTACACACGAGATTGGTGCACATGAGGTACAGACTACTGCTGTGTTTACAACAGGGCCAATGCAAATTTTATTTTATCGGGGTGACCGAGAACGATATGCATTTTGCAAGGTTTTTTACCGTTTTCTTTACGTGAAACGCAGTGTTTTTCCGAGGAGGAGACTTGCCTAAACTGCCTTTACTGTTGTACTGTTCGACTCTTAATTCTAGACGGACCCGCTAGCATACTTTACATCGGATGGAGCCTGGATCCGGAAGTAAGCAAAACGTACTTAGGGAGCTACGATAATAAGTCATCAAAAGTGGCTTATTTTTTGGCTGTTCACAACTTCACATAACCTGCGGAAAGTTTTCACGTGTGCCAGGGTTTATTTTGGCACGACCTTTGGGTCAGCAATCCCTAGACGATTATCCATGTGCAGTCTACCCACCAGTACTTACAGTTCACAAACGTTAGAACTACACACGCAAAGAATCTGAGTTGACAAAAGTATTGGCAGATCTTCTCTTCCCACATCCACGAGACCCGTATTGATTTTCGAAGCATAAACCTCGCTAGTGGGCCAGCTGTTCGCATAAATTTATGCGTGCAGTGAGCCGTTTTTGGGCATGTACGAAGTGAATATTATATGTGACACTGTTTATGATTATTCAGATTCCGTATGCATCCCGATGCCTTAGTGAATCTATGTAGCAGATATGTGGTAAATAACCGAAATTAGCTTGTAATTAACGGTCGATTCTCGCGATACAAATAAAGTATAGTGTCGTGTGTGCTTCGTATGCTCCGTTATAATAATCAGCAACTTTTAATACGACTTCCTTCTACTTTCGCTAGCGCTCTACTGAGCACACGGATACCACAACAACTAGAACACAATACTGACAATGCAATAAGAGTTTCCAAGTATAGGAAAATACAACAAACGCAATTCTCATGAATAGCTTTAATACATAATGCACAAACATTACATTCCTCCCCAAATTCTGAAAGAAGTAAAATTCATCATAATTTACATAAAATACAGATCGTACGGATCTTTCTTCTTCGGTTCTTCTTCCTAGTAAATACTTTTTTATCTTTTCATTGATTTCTTTACATTGTTTCGCTGAATCACCCTTTTCGAGTGACATTCATAGCAGTTTCTCCCCTTGAACCAACATTCGTCCGGGGAATGGCCAGTTCCACCTCAGCGAAAGCAGTTCTTTTTGGATCAATGCCTACAATGCATCGTTATCTTTGAACGTCCATTACTACTTCCTTCTTTTCCAACTCCGGCTCGGAGTTCTCCGTTTCAAACTGGATGGTGGTTTCCAGTGTCTCTTGTAAGGATTTCACATTCTTTGTGTTAAGGTGCTTCCGTGTCTTGTCTTAGGCCACGCCCATCACGAACGCCACCCCTAGCGCCTTCTGGAGGGTGCCTGCGGGGAAGGAACATTTCTCTGCCACTGCTCGCACGTGGCACGAGAAGGCTACCGGGGATTTTTTGGGCTTTTGGTTCAGAGAAAAGAACTTCTGCCACTGGGCGTGTTCAACGGTGGGCTTGATGTACGCCGAATCCAGCCGCTTGTAAAGGTCGCCGATGGCCAAATCCTTTGGCTTCTCAGGCTTACACATCTTTACCAACATTTCGAACTCTGCACAGCCCAGGGAATCCAGGAGGAAGGATGGTTGTAGTACATCACGGACTTTCGCCAGGAAAACGTGATTCTCGAAACGCTGCTTCCATATGTCCCATTCCATGGTTCCGGATCGAAGGGCAGTTGACGCAACAATTGTTGTCCAAATCCTGCTTCGGAGGCTGCCTGACTACAGATACGTGTTTCAGGCATCGGATGCTTCGTATTAGAAAACCTTCACGCCAATTATTGTCGTCTATGCTTCGAATGCTTCATTTTATTACTCAGTAACTTTTAATACGACTTTCTTCTACTTCCGCCAGCGCTCTACTGACAAGGGACCGGCACCACATTTAACACGGAAATAATTTCCGTTTTTATTCTGCAGTTACAATTAATTATGGAGGTATTTTCAATAAACAGTTCAAGTCCAAACGAGCTCGAGTGGGACGGGGACAGAGTCCCAAAGATCAATGGGATTACAGGTGAGTCGCCAGTGCTACCGCCCTTGTATATGACAGCGCACTGTGTGTGAACTGTTTTGCATCGTGTTCGGTCCTTTGCTGGCGATCTGCGCGTAGAATCCGCTTTTCCCCTGCCACCCCAACAGGAAAAAAGTTGCCTTCCTCTTCGTCCGTTATTTTAAGGCTTTCAAGCCGAGTGAAATTGGATTCTGCGCCGCAAAGCGCCAGTAAATGCGAAGTACGTG
>JAQGAU010004816.1:0-11033 GCA_034698045.1 Paramacrobiotus richtersi | reverse complement strand
TTCGTAACCGCGGGAAATGTCTTTGCCTGTAGCAGACAGTTTCTGGTTGGCAAGGGACAATAAACTTCGAACAACAACCGTATCAGCTACACCATATAACGGTGCAAGAAAATCGTAGTACAGTGGCATCAAAGAACGTGGCACTGTTTGTGCTAATACTATGTTTGTGACGTGCAGAAATCGATTTCTGGTAGCAGATAACAATTGTAAGAAAAACCTTTAAACCTTTTATCGTACTTTACTTCGAAGTACACCTCTTTTTGGTACACGACGTACGTAAATTAAGTATGCAACTGCATGGGCATGCACGTGCGAATCACAAAACTGATTAGAACATGTATACAAAGTGGGTCTGATGACCGAAGAGGAAATGAAGCTCTGTGAAGAACTTCAGGTACCTCCACGTGTTTCATTTTGCTTCGCATTTTTCTGCCAGAAACTTGTGCACGTGTCGCAAATTACGAAACTTCGTTTTATAAAAGAAAAGCCATTTAACTATCGGACCAGTCCATGGAAAATCTGGAGGTCAATACACAGATCAGTTTGTTTGGGTTTAGATGCACAATTATGCAGTCTACATAGTTTTGCAAAAAATCGTTGTTTACATCAGTTTGGTTTATCACGGTGTTTTTTAACTGATCGTTTCACGCCGGATTGATTCATCTTCAGATGGTTCGGTTGCAGAATACGCTGTTTTACGAATGCGATAATTCCCAAAGTCTGATATGGAATTCTGAATTTTTTACGATTAATTTGATTTGTAGTGTATTTTTTTCTTATTTGCTTTAATTTGCTTGGTCGTATTCGTTAGTACAACGTTCAACATATGGATGGCGATTTCTTTGCAGTATGATTGAGTCAGCGTGCCGAATATAGTTGTTTATCTAGTTTTGTGCAATAGTGACTGTAACTCCAGATTGTATTTAAATTAGTTTCACAATTTATATAGAATTCCAAGCGGACACTATAATGAAGGTCAAACTTTAAAGAAGTGTAAGTCCAATATCTATTTACAATTGCTAATTGATAAAAATATTAGATAAAAGACTGCCATAATTACAGAAATGAATAAAAAGGCGAAAGATTGTAATGTCATAGTAACCCGTATCTCATATGAATACAGTCTGTAGACCAAGCTGTAGCTGCGTAAAGGCCGATTGATGATGAACCGAGCCACTGTTCTACAATGTTAACAAATTACCAGAATAACCAGTAGGAACAGACGACAGAATTACCTGAACAGCGTTAATACCTTTTTGTCAAAATGTTGATAATTATGATCGTTTGAAAAGGCTTTAAATGCAGCAAACTGTCATATATATAACAAAAACAATATTATAACATCCATATTTTCGGAATCATTATATATCTGCAGAAATAACGACGATACGATTTAGGACCGCCGCTGTGATAAACGGACCGAGACCGAATCGGAGGCCTTGCGGACACCGGGGAGAGCGTGTCGGATCGCGGTGAGTCGTCATCCCTGTAGGGGCGTGAGCGCGCCAACACTGACACGGCATTGTCACGGCACAGCACGATCCAGGTGCATCCGGTTAAACGGCCGCCGAGCGCCGAGGAGAATCTGCAGCCGTTCGTTTCCCCGATGGATACTTCCCTGACGGTCATGCCCAAACCCTGGATGGGACTGTTTGGTACTCAAAACGCTTCCGTCGGCAGCGGGCTGGATATCAATCACGTACGTATGCACTAATTGTTCTGCTTTTTACTGGCGTATGTACTTTATCTGAATGAAAACTGGATATTTCGAATTTTTGCTTTATTTATATATTTCACGGAGCTCATTTTTTTAAATTTTTTGTTCTGTTAAAAATACGAATAAAACGCAAATGTTTTTGGTCATGTGCGCCGTTAAATTGAGATACTTACAAACTCTTACTACCGTTTTTTGTTTCTCTCTGAGAATGTTTTTTTTGCCGGTTTTTGAAATTCGACCTGGTAACCTTTTGAAAATAATCAAAACGCGCACACACGATTGTCAGTGATTTGAAGGTCAATTATTTTGCTATTTCAGTCAGTCACTGGAGCAACTAAACCCAAAGAAATCTTATTCTACCCATTGTCATAACTATTAGGGAAATCAACTCAATCAACTCAAATCAAATCAATTTTCCACGCTGTGGCGTAATAACCGGACGTTGCGAGCACAAACGGATTTCTGGACACTGTAATGATAACTATATCCATGTTCTGGTTATTATAAAAACAATGACACACCTTGGTTCAACGATTACAGGTGCGCGGCAGTCTTAATTTCACCAATAGTTATAGCAGTGGGTGGAAGATGGACTTAATGTGCGGTTAGCCCCTGTACTACGACTGTCGTCTAACAGAGCGGGCGCACTTGTAAACTTGTGGAAGTAAACCATTGTAAGTTATTAGTTGCGTACCTGTGTGAAAGGTTGTAGTGCAATGGCCCATGCATTCATCAACCGGTTTTGCATTCGCCAAAACTTGTGATTACTTAATTTCGCTCTTGTGTTGGAAAAAAATTATACGGTGGCACAATATGCATATACGAATGTACGTTTCACTTCTTTTTCTACGTTGGTTAGCGGAAAGTGGTCGAATCCATGGGATGAAGACGATAACGGTTTTGGAGTAGTAACAAAACCGAAATTATTGTGCAAAATAAACACTAGTTTTTTCTGCATTTATGTAATTTGAATATTTACGCTGTCAATTCTGCGCAACAGCTGTCGCCACTCATGCCCAGTAAATCTGGATACGTCACATATTATCACTGTGCAGATCAACTTTGAGTGCGCATTTTTGAGCTTTGATCGAAATTTCAAACATTTATGTTTTTCGCTGTTTTAAATTAAATATAATTTTGTGAAACCTTTTAACAAGTCACATTTGCATCTGTCTGCCAGCTGTTATAAAATAAATTCGAATACATTCCAGCTCATTAATTTATTGCATAATAATTATACTGGTTTTTAATTGTACTTGTACAATTTTTATTTAGAATTCCATGAGGACCGGTGCCACTGTTGCACATTCCCAAGACGTTCAGTTTCCCTAAAGTCAGTCGACTACAAGTTCCGATACTGTTCCCTGACGCCGCTTTTCCTGCATATATACCCAAACTGCAGATTTCCAGCACAACGTGTATGCCGAATGTCGTATACTTAACAACTCAAAAATTTAAAAGCTGAAACTGTCATTATCATTTATAAAACTGCATCTAAACCCAAAAGACCGTAATATGTCATACGGACCAGCATTTCATACGAAAAGACCAAGTTGTAGCTGCGTAAAATCCATCATTGTACAACCGAGCCACTACTCTACAATATGTTGACGACTTAAAACAGAATATACCCAGTATCAACAAGCGACTTATTCACCTAAACAGAGTCCCAATTTCTTAAAGGCTTTTTGTCAAATTATTGATGATTACGATCGTTTGAGAAGGCTTTGTGAATGCAGTAAACTGAAACAGCCATGTCATAACGAAAAACAACGAATAATAATTACAGACGAGTAACAGAATTTTGAAATATCATCAATGACAAAAGTACGAAGCAGTTCAAGCGACTCTTCTCAGGCAGTCCAAAACCAAAAAATAACAAAATTCAACAGAAATTATTCACGGCACAACGCGATCCAAGAGCAGCCGGTTAAACGGCCGCCGGGCGCCAAGGAAATTATGCAGCCGTTATTTCCTCCACGGACACGTCACAGACAGCCACGCCCAAACCCTGGATGGGACTGTTCCGTCGGCAGGGTGTTGGGCATCAAGTGTGTGTACCAATTTTTTTCATTTTATTGACGTGCTTCATTTGAGCGAAAATTTGAATATTTTAAATTTTACTTTATATATAATTATCTATTATATTTCATTATTTTCATACATCTAGTTTATTCAAATTTCTCGATTTTTAAAAACAGGTATCACTAAACAGCCTATTCTTGTCATGTGACGCCAACGAGATTCATAATTACTTTGATATGTAAATGGTTATTACAATTGTTTGCTGTTTTTCGGGAATTTTTTCTGTTATTCCGGTTTTAGCACTGGATCTAGTATTATTAAATTTACTAAAAAAATAAATAAATCTAAACTGGGCATATTTCGGTATCACCGATGGAATGGCATTCGGTTTGCTTTTTCAGTCAGTTACTGGAAAAAGTAAACCCAAAGAAATCTCCCCCGAGAAGGAAAATCACCTTGGCTAATTTTTTATGACATACGTATCATAACGTACATGATGCCGTGTGTATGTGCCGTTTGGAATGCCAGTGCTTTCTTAAGCTGATGCGCTGGAGCTTGTGGGAAATTTGTGATCATTCTTTAATTTTGCAGATTTTGGAACTGCAGAAAGTGAAAGGTTTCTATCTGTAGACCAATTGGCGAACTGCTCCGAGTATTAACGCACCGAAAGAACAATATACCACTTTCAAAAATTTAGTTATAAATTACCCGGTATTTGCAGCCTATGAAAGACTGCTGATGTACATAATAATGGAACAAATGTCCGAAAAAAAATGTGCTAATTGTAAGAGTAATTTTGAGCCCAAGCTTGGGTGAATACAATTGCTATATACCTGGACTACTGATATTCTTAGCCACTAGTCTGCGATTAATCACTAATCTGATGACAAAGCAGTTTGTATGGTAAAGAAAGTTTTACCCATTTTACCCACTCGTCATACAATTCATTGTATGAAATCTCAGATAAACAAAACCCCTATGTGCCGACTAAAAAACCCAGTAAGAAAACAATTATTCATTAAACCGATTTTTATACTTATCAAAAAATTAGTTTATTTTGAAATCAAAGTGAAAACAACTTTGTAGCTAATTGATATATAATATCAGACAAGAATAATGGAGCAAAATATTCTTTCCATTTGAAGTCGTAACATCAACAAAATTAAAAAAAAGGAAATCTCTATCATAACTAACTTGTAAGTAAGGCGACATGATCAATGATCCGCCACATGTAAATCCAGCCGCGTATAATGTGCGACCAGTGTTGCTGCAGCCACCGTTCTACCGTTTGCCTGTTATATTATATCGTACATTTTTAAGAAACACTCAACCACCGTTAATTAATCAACATACAAAACAAGCTGGCCGAACGTGAAACGGAACATAAAACAGCATAAACGGTGGTAAACATGTCAGATTAACCATTCAGTGTTCAGTAGTTTTTTGGAGATGTATATCAAACAAATACAAACTATAAACTGGCTGAGACGGCTTTATAAAGCCTAAAGGTGCACTCAAATTCTCAACTTAGCTGGAGGAAATCTTTAATTATTATGTATTTAACAGATGAGAAATGAAAAGAAGCACGTTTAATTATTCAACGAAATTTTTATAAAAATCAGTCAATTAAACGTAAAATAATAAAAAATGAAATTTCAGCAAATATTAAAGAAAGTATTAACTAATGTTTTCCATAAAAGAACCGCCATAATGGTTTGAAAAGACTGCCTAAAACGGAAACTTCATACAAAAAATGCTTTTTACTCCCCACAGAAGCTGCTGCTTGACTGCTAAAACAAACGGCTCGATTGGTGCACCAGAGAAACATACCGACAAAGATCTCCACGTGATTCGTATAAAAAAATAACTGCTATAAGAAAATAGTGCTGATTGGCGGACTACAGAGCGTGATAGTGAGGAAGTCGTGTGTTGCCGGACATCGGCTAATGGTTATAAAAATTCTTACTAAATGAAGTACTTGACACCGCACAAAAATTCTCCTTTTTTAGTGCTTTATACAAAACCTTCCAGTGCTTGAATTTAATACTACATGATGCACTGAATTTGCAGCTGAAATAATGCGAATGCCGATAGATTTACATACGACGCTTAATGTGAACTGGTTTCAGTACCGAACCAAACACAGATACATTTTAATGCAGGTTTCAGAGATTTTATGGTCGATTTCGTATGGCATAAAGTTTTTGGTATTAACGGTACATGCATACAGTTAATTCTACAGATAACATTGTTAATTTTGATAGGTACATATGGTTCAAAACAATGGAGCTCCAGAATCCGTAATGAAGAATATGCTAGTAAATTTTAAGCAGACCGCACCATTTCCAAGAGAGTCATGGTCTGTGAAAGGACTACAATGATCAACTTCCGCAGAAGTTTATTGAGAAAAAAGGAGTTACGGAGTAAAAATTGATATTTTATCTGTAAAGGTAATTTGGAGCTGTTTGTATGGGATGACATTGCAGTTACTCAGCCACTGTTCTACGATTAACGTGATAATAAACCAGTTTAACCGGTAGAGATATACAACACCCAGTTATGTATGCGTTAATACAGGCGTGAAAAAACGTAACATAAGCAAAAAAACAGTATCTGTGGAACACCATACCAAAGAAAGCCAAGAACTCATCAAAAGGTCGACGATGCTGGTCAAAAAGTAACTTATTTCTTATTCTTAACTTGTTTTGAAAAATGAAGGTGGACAAGCTCGTAAGTGCGGAATACGTACATGTGATACTTTACAGTAACATGGATCATCTTTCCAGCGTTATTGTTACTGTAGTGATTTGTTCAATAGATAGCACGAAAAATAATGTTTACAACACTTCACAATCAGTACACTGCGACATTGTTATCACTACATGTTGCAGCGTAGATCCTAATGTCCAGCACACCTGCAGCCGCTGTTCTACCGTTTCTTCTGTAACGATTACAGAAGTGACAGGTATACTGTAGAAATTAACCATTCAATTAAAAGTCACTTTTATTTGACGGAATTAATAAGGAACAAAAAGAAATACGTATTTTATTATTCCAAAAGAAACTATGAAAAGTATAAGATACTGTAAGCGTAAAACATTACAATTTTAACATATACCGCATTTATTAAATGGTGTTTTTCTAAAAACAAAAAAATATCATACCGATCGGAAAAGATGGAGTGAAACGAACACTTTACAATACAAAAGACCCTTCCCTCTCCATATGAAATTTTACGGACACAAAAATGTACTTACTACTAAAAAACCGGTTTGATTAGCGCAACAGCGACACGCTGACAAAAAATCTCCATGTGTGAGTATATAGTATAAACAACAATAATCGTGCTGAATAGTGCTTGATTGGCGGATTACAGAGCGTGATACAGTGAGGAAGCGGTGTGTGTATCCGGACAACACAGACAAACTCGTGCGAGATGGTTAGGAAAATACATACTTGACACTGCACAAAATTCCCCCTGCTTCAGCGTTTTATTGATACAAAAAGCCGTTCTCGGAAAGGAAATATTATTTCATAGCTTGTTTTTTTTCTATTGAACAAACACATGGTGTGCACGGTTGCTCGATTGTTGGAAGTGTCGTTGTATGGTCAGTTTTGGCGGTGTACGCACCGGATATGCCGGTATTTTTCGGTATATGATACAGACGATCGGAAATTGGAGGGATAATAAACAATAACACGGCGCGAAATTTCATCAAGTGTACAGAGTCTGTACGTGAGAAACATGTGCTTCGGACACATTAATAAATAATAATAAAACCAACGTACATAAACGAATTATCACACAACGGCACTAATTTTGTTAATTCATTAATGTTTATTTATGTATTTATTTTTAATGTATTTATGATTTTAGTTATTTTGCTATTTTTTTCTAAGAAGAAATAACAAAACTTATTATTTAGCGATTGGAATACGTTTAATTCGGTAGCAAAGAAACATCCAGAATAAAATAAAAGAATAAAACCGAATAAGATGCCAATTTCTGAGATTGCAAAATTACGGGACTAATAAAAAGTAAAAATCAGGACAAGGAATCGCTATTAGTCATTCTCAATTTGTAGTAAACTGTGAAATGTACGCATATTATGTGAGCCGCACTACTGTACAGAGGGCTAACCAGAAGAAAGTAGCCGCTGTTCTACGATTCCAGATATTGAAGCAATTCACTGATTATCGCGCTGGATGTTCCGCTGCAGTAAAACTAAAGGAATAAACAAGAGCGATAACAAATATATATGGTGATCATGATCAGAATGTGAGGAATATATTTTCCAAATAGAAAAACATATATATTACAAACCTCTTAAAAATCTGATTAAAATATCGGACAAAATAATCAGTGTAACATACCAAAAGGCAAAAACAGTACCATAAACAACGAAGCTGTAGTTTTTTAATTATGATTTGACCGTTGTCGCATCATTTTTACTGCCATTTTGTTTTCAAAAGTCTTCTCGGATGTTGTGCTGCTTCCATCAAACGTTTTACAAGCAAACCGTTTTGAGTTATTCCGAGACACAGTGGTCCAAGGAATCAAATAACGGCATTGCTAAATTATGAATTCAGAACATCATTATTAATTACTGCAAAAACAACTACATGTTAACAAACAAATATACTGGAGAAACAGTTATCGACAATTGGTGCATAATTTTCATTTATGTAATTTCATAGCTGTATCGAAGAAAACTAGCTGGTATTCCGCGTCATATCACTGTTTAACCGCAGCAACGCCAGTCGTGTGGTGGAGCACTTAAATCCGACTCCATCATTCAGAGTGTATTCCGTCACCAATTCGACTTGGAAATCATTCGTGCCGGCATCGGTGAGAAGGTAATGCGCCGGTGACCTTTCGTGAAAATAAGTGATATTTGGCATTTCTCTTTTCTCGTCACCGTCTAATTGTCGAAACGTGACCGCATGATCGTGCGATGGTCAGGTTTCCTCTTTCGGCGGCATTTAGGCATATGTAGATCAATTAGTGTTTGTAACTACATACGTGTCGAGTATTACGTTATAATTAGCTCCTAATTATAACATATAACTCGTTATCGATTGACCAATGGTGGTATCATAAGCAGCAGCTACGAACAAATTACTCAGCCAATAATTTTTTATTGCTGTTCTTTGAATAATTTTACAGTTGTTAACTGACTGTTTCTGTCTTTAGTATTGTACAGGATGTTTTGTTCAATTTTTAATTTGTTTGAAAGTAGAATTCTGTTTAAAATTCAAAGGCGGCTCACGCATAAACTGTGACAGGAATATAAGCATATCGTAAAGGAAGAATCGTAGTACAATGACACCAGTCATGTTGCCGGTGAAAACACTTTTAAAACCGAACCGTGTTCATAAAGTGATTTCAGAATCTTCTTGAACTCCATTAACCTAGATTTTAATAACCATTATTTTTTTACGTTATGTTAAATAATCCCACGTACTTGTACGAATATGTTATGATATATACCAGCCACTTTTAATTGAACCAATCATCTGATCGTAGTCAAATGACAATTTTGTAGGTGCAAGTGTGAAACCGACATCAAACAGCGCCAGAACCTGCAGCTGTTAATCGGCCTGATCGCCGTGGCCTGTGTGGTCGCCCTCGAATTTGAAGCGGAAGGCGACGGCATTTCAGTGGGCATTGCATCCGTATCTTGGCCGACAGCGGCTTTCAAACACCACCGTTGATTAGAAGGCTGTTTTGAAGAGCGTTAATCTTTCCTACAAGTTTTCCGATGAGTTTACTGATATTTTTACCATGTACAGTATTTGTGAGTGAATTTGTTCTAGCTGTAGCTCTGCGTTCTTATGTTCGTTTTCTTTTTGGGCTTTCACTGTGTACGAAAGTGTGTAAGCCGGGAGCAGAATGTTCTGGTGGCGGAAGACGATAAACCAACAACAACAAGTAAAAAAAACAGCGGGCATTGCGGGAGCAGGTCTCTTCGGCGGTTTTCAGGGGTCCGGTTTGGAGGGGGTCGAGATTCAAGATGGAAAGCGGAAGGACTTCGAAATTATGCACTGAACACTGACCAATGTGTCTGCTGCTCGATAACCTTGAGTGGGCACTGCAGGACCTAGTACCTGATGGCGCAGTTGTTTTTTTTCGGACGTTCTACAACAAAAAAAGTGAAAATGTTTGAACAGAGAGAGAAAAACAAGAGCAATACAGTAAATTGAAATGATTTTGCAATTCTGTATTCAATTAAGTTACTTATGTTAGCGCGTGTCGCGTATTTATAATGTCGAAACCGGTCATAGCCGCTACACTACGATGCCACGATAGACTTGCTCCGAAAAAGCCGTTTCGACTGACACCAGACAGCCAATCAAACGGCTGCAACGTGCAACGACTTGATTTATAATGCACATCCAAATAAATTAAAAATCAAAATCACTCAGTCCATACGTATCCTTGGCCATCGTAAACTGCAAGGCGGCCAGTAGTCTCATACGTTCCAAATACGCTACACAACCCATTATATCGCATCAAATGCTTTCGCAAATGCACCGACCATTGCAGGAAGCAACACAATTACAAACAACATTTTACACCATGAACAATGATAGTTGTTCAGACCGAACCGCTGAAAAACAAACCTTTACTGCAGGGTAAAATAAAACGTGTACTTACAATGGCGAACGATATCTTACGCATGTTCAGTATACCTACTGCACAAGCGCCCCAGGTCACGTGTATACTCTTGTTCCGTGCCACCACTCTACCCGCGCCACTGCAAACAAACTGCGGATAATTTTAACAATTAATCGTGTTCAACATGGGGTTCAATGTTCACGACGCGAAAATTATGCATGAATCTCACTAACCGAGTTTTCTGCTCGCATCCATAAAGAAGTCGTTAAAAGCAAGTAGAAACCGATGAGCAATAAGCGATTTCGAACGATTTTCGCCGTTGACTGGGTTCAGATTGGTGAGACGAATTTCCAAGATGACGTTTATGGTTATAATACACCCGTAAGCGTTACAACACTATCAAATTCGTAAGAATGCAGTTTCAGTTGAAATATACACATTTCATAAAAAATGTTCGAAAGTATATGGACTTTATCTTAATACTTAGCATATTGACTTCGGTTATGACTCCGTTAGGATTGGGAGTTTCCGTTAGGATTGGGATTGGGATTGGGACTCACCGAATCCGAGCGGTCTGTGAGGCAAATTAAGATTTAAAAAATTCGCTAAAAATTCAGTTTCGAGCTCTCGTACTTGTTTCGCCCCTGAATTCCTCGGCTATTATAAAGGCTT
>JAQGAU010004815.1:0-11035 GCA_034698045.1 Paramacrobiotus richtersi | reverse complement strand
ACTAGTACACACTCTTGTTGTCGTTGTATTGATGTCATTTTGTCATTTAATAGTGACATAATGACTATGCTAAGATACAGTTCTCCATATACGGAGTACTAGCACACACTCCTGTTGTCGTTGTATTGATGTCATGTTGTCATTTAATAGTGACATAATGACTATGCTGAGATACAGTACTCGATATACGGAGTACTAGTACACACTCTTGTTGTCGTTGTACTGATGTCGTTTTGTCATTAGTGACATAATGACTATCCTGAGATACAGTACTCGATATACGGAGTACTAGTACACACTCCTGTTGTCGTTTTATTGCTGTCTTTTTGTCATTAGTGACATAAGGACTATGCTGAGATACAGTTCTCCATATACGGAGTACTAGTACACACTCTTGTTGTCGTTGTACTGATGTCGTTTTGTCATTGGTGACATAAGGACTATGCTGAGATACAGTTCTCCATGTACGGACTACTAGTACACACTCTTGTTGTCGTTGTACTGATGTCGTTTTGTCATTAGTGACATAATGACTATCCTGAGATACAGTACTCGATATACGGAGTACTAGTACACACTCCTGTTGTCGTTTTATTGCTGTCTTTTTGTCATTAGTGACATAAGGACTATGCTGAGATACAGTTCTCCATATACGGAGTACTAGTACACACTCTTGTTGTCGTTGTACTGATGTCGTTTTGTCATTGGTGACATAAGTACTATGCTGAGATACAGTTCTCCATATACGGAGGACTAGTACACACTCTTGTTGTCGTTGTATTGATGTCATTTTGTCATTTAATAGTGACATAATGACTATGCTAAGATACAGTTCTCCATATACGGAGTACTAGCACACACTCCTGTTGTCGTTGTATTGATGTCATGTTGTCATTTAATAGTGACATAATGACTATGCTGAGATACAGTACTCGATATACGGAGTACTAGCACACACTCCTGTTGTCGTTGTATTGATGTCATGTTGTCATTTAATAGTGACATAATGACTATGCTGAGATACAGTACTCGATATACGGAGTACTAGTACACACTCCTGTTGTCGTTTTATTGATGTCATTTTGTCATTAATGACATTTTTAACAGTTTTATATTAGGCATTCCTTCCATTGTCGTACGAATGACATTTTGTTACTAAAGACATGATGGTCCAACGCCTTCTACCTGAAGACGTCACTCGGTTATTAATGACATAGTGACGCGGCTAACGACAGCATTTCACGTAAATGGCTTGGACCGGAACTCGCCAGTACACGGGATGAAATTACGGTACGCTGGAAACCAAATCGTCGAACATGAGAACGTTTTGCTTTAGTCACCTTACAGGTTTTGGGTTACTCTAAGCCGAATAATGTCAATGTTACCGGCTTTGCAACTTAGCCCGCGGTATTTCGCACAGCTTATCGTTAGCAACGCGTATGGACTACACACAGCACGTTAACAACTTAACCGTCTTAACGGATACGCGCTGTCTGCGCTTTCATGAAAGTCTCAAATGTTCCAGACAGCTGGTTTTGCATTATACGCTGGAGTGTTTGTTCTTTCTAAAAAGGCTCGGGGGCATTAATTTTCGGCCGAAACACGACAGCAGTTTTGCTGACTAGAGCATGACTTATATCTGCTAAGACTTTTCGTTCTACGTTTTTGCACAGTAGCTTGTGATATCTTCCAAAATGAAAATTAATAACCTACTGAGTATCATAGTAGCGATATCCTTGCGATACAACAGTGCCAGAGCAGCCGAAAAAGGTACCGGTAACTAAAGTCAATGTTAACAAACCGTTTTAAACTCTGGTGCTTACGGAATAACCGATGAAGTGATTTTCCGTCAATTTTTCAAATAGACGCAAGACCCACCGCAAAATCATCAATCGCACCACAGTTTACAACAACAAGTCCCCTTTTGGTTGATCCAGAAGCCCTTAAAGTTGCCGCAACCAAACCGAGTAGGAAAAAACGCATTTACTCGACTGTGTCGTAATGGAAGCTACACGACCGCTTTGCACACAGCGAAAATGAAATGCGTTTTATTGAACAGTGTTGGACGGAGAATTGCTAACTTCTACCGAGCTTTTCGAAGGAGACATACTAGGAACAGATCCTGAATTTATCACCCCAGCAGCCAACAACGTTTGACCATTGTAAGAAGTTGTCATAATAAATTATTAGCCGATGCTTTTTCAGAGAACGGGCTTTTCGAATGACGACTATTATGGGGTGCCTACCTGGCCTGAAAACACTGTTCCGTATGCCATTTCCAAAACCTTCCGTAAGGCAGCAAACTCCCGCGCGTGCGCATAATCAGTCAAAGTTCGCGAAGCACAATTATGCGTCAATGGGCAGGTCCGAAGGACAAACAAGCTATTCGAGACGCGCTTCAAGACTTCACGGCTAAAACCATGGTGAAATTTCGAGAGAGGAAGGACTCGGATGACGAGTCCGTTTACATAGCTCCTGGCTTTGGGTCGGTTTATTACAGTCTTGTGGTGTTTCCATCAGTGCTCATTACTTTCGAATTGCGCAGGTGCTCCTCATATGTGGGTCGAAAATTCGATAACCAACTTCTTGTTCTCCAAGTTCCCGGTAGGAAAATTTACAAAAATGTCTCGCTTTTTCTCTGTGAATGTATTAAACGACGTCTGCACAGGATGCTTGACCCGCGGCTATATTCACCATCTGCTAATGCATACACTTGGTACGTAGCTTTAATTTTTTATCTTGGTTACGTTACTTGCCTGCACAGAAAGCACACTGAGTTTTTCAGGATTTATTCATGAGCAGTCCAGAATTAACAGGGATGACAACGTGCAGATTAACTGGGATAACATTCCCAAAGGTTAGCGGCAGATTAACATCAGTATCAGTTCAAAAATACTTTCAGTAATTCGAAAAGCATGTCATATTCTTGTTTACGGATTTCTAATTCACAAGCCCTGTTTTGACGTTAAACCCGGCGTGCACTGCAGCACAGCATTCCAGCTTCCAGACCCTTAACATCGCATACAGCCTCAACGATGTGCGTCCGTACGACATTGCTTCCCTTATGCATTACGGGATGTTCGATTTTGCAATTGATAAACGAGCCTGGACCATCCGGCCGAAGCCCGGCAGAAACTATACCCAAGAAGCTGCACAAATGGGACAACGACATGGTCTTAGTGCGGTGGATGTGGAAAAGATCAAGTTAACCTATCCAAACGGGAAAATATATCCAGGTCAGTGAATGCATTAATGTTAAGGTCTGCTCCAGCAAAACTCTGGGAGCGATTCGTGTCTAATCTAATCTTAAATATATGCCGAACAGAATCTAAAGGCGGTGCATTATGTCGGTGCATTTTTGCCAAGAACGCCCAGGAGTCAGTTTAGGTTTTTACTGGTAGCTATCGAGTAATAACCGCCCAGGAAGCGCAACGGTTCAGTTTAACTTCGAGCACGCTTATACTGGAAGGTTACAGAAATGCACCACAGAATATAGTGATAGACGTAGAAAGGGACCATTGTGGTCGCGCAAAACGAAACCATTACCTGCGAAAATGTTGTTTGCAGGAACAACGTGTCCTAAAGGCAGAGGCTGGGCAAAACATCGAAACCATTGCTACTTCTTCTCCTTTCTTACGGATACACAGCCGTAAGCACATTTACCGTTTCCTGAATGTTTTCTACCTATTATGGGATTTGCACAACCAAGCAACACATTGTTTTCTTTTAGAAGAAACTTTTCAAGCGCAATAACGTTTTGTCAAGAAAAGGGCGCCAAAATATCCTCCGAACCAATATATGAAACAGCTGGAGCATTTTTTGCAGCGCAGATGCACTTGTCACCGTTGGATAGTGACGCAAAGATCTACGTGGGCACCTGTAACACCATATCGCCACTCAATGTCAATGACACGGAGGAAGGAGACTGCGTTGCCGAACTGCATTTCATTTGCGCTAAACCTCTTGTTATACATTCTTCACGGCTGACAGTGCGTTATCCGTGAGCGTATGACCGCATCGAAACTGTTTAAATGTACGAGTGCTGTCCAAACACTTGCATTCCCACTTACCATTAAATCAAGCTGTTGAGAACACTATTCTGTTGTGCTGCAGGGCGGTTACCGCTTTAATTTGGTACGACAATTTATGTTACATGCAGAAGAAGCAGTACAGTACTGTCAATAAGCATGATAAGACGCCTAGTCACTTGGAGAGATCACAGGTTGATTTCGATGTTCAGGTAACCGATTCAGTTAGTGATGACCACCAATGCGTTGGCAACGAGAAATTTCATTGTAACTGGTAAGATACTCTGCTGTTGTTTGCTGAAATCTGACACTGTTTAACTTGAGCCGTGCATTACTTTTTCGAACATTGTTACAACTTTGAAAAGTTTATATACAGAAATTTTTGTATGCAAAGTGAACCTCGAGAATTTCTGGCTGCAGAGTGAACCTGAACAATTTCTGCTACCGGACACCGGACAGTGAGTGACAGAATTGTTTCGTCTGTAAGTCTAGTTCTTGTAATAACCACGTGAAACCAGGGGGCATTGCTCAGTTTGCAATGTACTCCTGGTTGGGAATGGTTTTTTTGCGTGCATTTAGTTTTGATGCGCAGAAGAGTGATCCGCAATGTGCGCAGTTAATTTTGGCTCGTTCGTAAACAGCGAACTTGATTTACATGTGGGACGGGAAGTTGGCAAATTTGTCAGTTTTCTTATTTGGACGATTTTTGAGTAGGACTACATTGTGTGTACAGATACTGTAACGGTTGTGTTTGTTGATATGCAAATGTATGTGGGGAATATAAGGCCATCTGATAGAGGAGGCCGCTCAAATAATCGCGTTTACTGGTGCAAACTTTGATGTACCGATGAGTGAAAGTGCACGAAAACAAGCAAGTAGAGGAATAGTGGAGTTGTACATGGAAGAACATGGTAGAACGGTGTCATGCACATTGTGGGAAGCGCATATAATGAGCGCTAGCACAGCAGTAACATTATCATGGCTGACAATCGCGTATCATGGTAGCTCATCAGAAACAAGCCGGTGAGCGACCGGGTAAAAATATTGTTCATAATACAGCATGCAATGCTACACGAAAGACGACGATCCGCACAAGATGGAACAGCTGAATGTCAGTTCGAACGACGGTTCTTCCAAGGATGCCAGTAACCAGCATGCAGCTCGTCTCTTAGCCACCCAGCGCTGCATCCAGTCCTTAAAACATGCCTGTCAGTGCCGTGATGAAAACTGCCAGTTACTCAGTTGTCGGAAGATGAAACGCGTCCTCTCTCATACCAAGACCTGCAAACGCAAGTCCAACGGCCAGTGTACCATTTGTAAGCAGCTGATCGCGTTGTGCTGCTGCCACGCCAAACAGTGCAGGGAGAGCAAGTGCCCCGTGGCATTCTGCGTGTAGATCCGACAGGAATGGAAACGGCGACGACAGCAGAAGGATAGTGCCCCGACTCCCCCGTCCAGCGTAGAGATGGAAGGCGGGTTGCCCCATCCACCCGGCATGGAAGCGAAAGGGTGCAGCGAAACGTCGAATGCATCATAGGAGACGCCGAAGAACATGCCAGCGCACACTCTGGAGGCGCTCGATGGGGAAACCGGCGGTACCATGGGCGGTTCGTAATGCTGAAAATTGCTGGCCGTGGGTATTCTCTTGGAAGCAACCATGGATCCATTGGATATTCGTTTACATGGCGCACGTTTGCTTGTATTATACATTATAATACATACAGTATGTCATCATGCTTTGAATGGTTTTATGACCGTATAAACTGTTCGGATCATTCATCAGTCTGCATTTATTACAGAGTCATAAATCTTTGAAATCTGTACCAGCACATTTAACATTTTTAAGGGGGGATACGTGTTTTATATTAGGAATTTAAAAGCAACGTTAGTAATAAAAGAAACCGTAGCAGTGGCGAATCAAGGCCGAAAGCCTGAGCGACAGGGAGCCAAAAGGAAATTTCAAAATTCGTGCCGTAAAGGTCTGCGCGTAAAATGTGGAATAAGTACCAGAAAATGCGCGCGAAGTTCGAAAAGTTTTGAGATTCTTGTCTTTATTGGTACCAAAAGCTCATTAAAATGCTGGATTTACAATACTGTACCGGAATCTCAGGATCTACCCTTAGTGCCGTGAACAAGACACAGCAATTCGCGCGAAGCGCGAAAATTTTTCCATTTTTTCAGCGATAAATCAATTCGAATCCTCATTCTGTACAACAAAATTATGACCCAAAAATATGCCAATATCTCTTCTTTTGCAATCTCTCGGCAATCTGGACAGTCAGAGGTCAGCTGTCCCTTTGCCTTCGATGTGTAACTATTCGCTCCCGAAGTCTGGCCGTTACTTATTAGCTACATAATTACTAAGGTCAGGAAAATAGCGGTTCGGTCTTGCGAACACGCTGCGATGAATTTCCCGCTTCAACAGAAATTCTGACCCTTTTCATCCCAAAACCAAGAGTGTAACGAACAGGTGGCGACCACGGACATGGTTATAGTCGACTGTGGTTGTGGTTTCCGGTAACCTTTTTTATCATTTGTGGTTGACCGTGGTTGTGGTTTCTTTAAACTTTTGGCTACGAGTGGCCAACAGTGGTTGTGGTTGATCGTGGTCACAGGATGCCGTTCAATGTTTAAAGATACTTTGCGGCTACCCCGTTCTGATCCATGTTTGCATTAAGCATTATACGACGCTAATGCTTGATGCAGTATACGACGAAATCGTAAAATACTCAACTACGAATTTTGCTGAACATCAGCAACTCTTTTTGAAATAACCGATACAGTAGGCTAGGACATAGTTATTAGAACTCAGTATGCTAACAGCTGCATGATCTAACATTCTTAACCCGTTTTTATGATCTGCATGCCAGCAGGTTTAGCAATATGTGCGCAGGTAGAGCATCAGTCCCGAAATCGTTTGTGCTGGCAACAATGTCGCCATCATTAATGATAAATATGGTCGAAGAAATATTGAAGCAGTTATGAAATATTGTTTCTTTTGCTACTGACTAGCTGTTCAGAGGCAGAGGCAGAATCTTGCAACGCGTAGCAATATTACAGCACAAATGAAAAGGACTTCGAAAATCTAGCGAGATAAGCTTTCTTGGCAAAACGCCACCATGTGAGCTATTGCCACTCGCCAGCCCAAAATCGAGAATTTTTCTCATAGCTTGCTCTGGAACGACCTTCCACTGCCACAGGAAAACTACCGATCGCTGAAACCTGTCTGCAAGAATTCCACTGGAACCATCAACTAAATTTAGTGTAAATGTAAATATGTATGTTAAGCACTTTTGTGAAGCCTCCTTGATTTGACGTTCTAACGGAAGACAAGAGTCCTGGCAGATTGACCTTCATTCTTGTTGTTCTCGCAATTGTTATCTCCTTTTATAGAAGTATGTCTTTCGTTTTCTATTTGCATGTCTACTACGATAGCCTTTAGGGAGCGATGTTCCTTGCATTCAGACAATAAGTCTAAAGGCAATCATTTCATATCCCGCAGTCGCACACAAATGAGTAACACTTGATTAATGTATAATAGTCGCAATTGTCCATTTTACAGTCACTCGGAAAATTTCAAAAACGATTATAACCGCATCAGTTAATGAGGTTACATAAAGAAAAACAGAAACAACAGTAAAGAACCGTTCAGGTTTTAGATTGTACGCGTGGGCGAATGACATACGTTGCGAACAGTGAACCGGAAGCAGTGTCTGTAAAGTGAGAAAGATCGACATACCGATAAACATACTTGTCGATGATATCGGCATTAAGATCCGCTTTTCCGTTTTCGCGTCGCATGCAGGTAACAAGTGCTTAACATCCTAATTTACTTCACTCTTAATCTTTCCAAAGTACTGACTGACAACATTTCAGCTGACAACATTTCAGTCTTCAGCTGACAACATTCAACTGACAACATTTCAGTCTCATATATAAGACGTATAACGGGCTGTTTATGCTGAACATCGTGCAGAATGTGGTGCAGAAAACTGTTTACGGTGACCGCGTTCCTTTCCGTAGTTCCGCCATGGATTTTTCAAGCGTCAACTCAAGCAGGTCTGTCAACAATACCACAAGACATTCACCAAAACTGTCATATTTCCTGGCGTAATATTGTGCAAATGGCCGAATTGTTTGCAGACTGGAGAAGTCGGTTTGATCCCACTGAATTATCCCGGCACGAATCACATTATAGAAATACTAGTCTGCACGATAATGACATTCTATGGGACGTGGACGACGGCGGCGGTTTTCGCAGTTATGTTGAGCGCACTGGTCGTCTAAGCACTGAGAATTACTGGCCGAACAACGGAAAGACCATTCCTTACAACATCACCGGCTTTGGTAAGTGAAACGTGCTCTCGACGGGTACCAACTATCTCCAGCATGTTGTCAAACTTGCTAACGCTGATCTGTTTACGTTACCACAGACTTTACATTCGATTCTGTAGGGGGTATTACTATTGCGCAGAGTGCAACTTTTCTGCATTGCTTCAATCAAACGGATTGGAGTAATACAAGACAATACAGAAAAGTTGCCCTTTGCGCAAAAGTAATACCCCATATAAAACTTGTGCAGGCTTTGATTCCGATTCCAACCACGCGTAGATCGTACAGATTCATACTCGGAGACCATTATTGGAATTTATGCGGCCATGTACTATGTGTGCGTAGGTCTCAAAGAGAGCCAAAAAATCAAGATCGCTTTACGAACAATTACAAAACGAACGAGCTCATGCATTACTTTCAAGCGACAGGATACGGAGAAAGAGTTCATCATGTTGCGGCCAGGGCGAGCGTAAGCGATACGGTTAGGAAAGGTTACTACGTAATTTATTATGAAAAACTTCTTTCACAACCAAACTCAACTTCATTTTTTCGACGACGGAATTTATTGGCAAAACGCTTTGTGCAAGCTGCAGTTTAATTTCGTTCCTAGTTGTC
Organism: Paramacrobiotus richtersi; assembly: GCA_034698045.1. Taxonomy (NCBI): domain Eukaryota; kingdom Metazoa; phylum Tardigrada; class Eutardigrada; order Parachela; family Macrobiotidae; genus Paramacrobiotus; species Paramacrobiotus richtersi. The sequence goes on along the minus strand of JAQGAU010004815.1, from coordinate 2,060 downwards.
AAGCGGATATCGGACGCTTTGCTGGTCACATCACTCATGTAAAACTGCATGCAGAATGCTTCCTGCCCGGTATACTGCAGCATGAAATCATGCATGCGCTAGGATTTTTCCACGAGCATAGCCGTCCCGATAGGAACCGGTACATCGACATCCGTTTTGACAACATTAGACCGGGCATCAATCACATCAACTACCAAAGTCTGTCTGGAATTAATATCTTCGGGCTTCCTTACGACGTGAACTCCATCATGCATTATGGTCCATTCCAAATGTCGAGGCATCCCAGTTTACCCGTAATTAGTCCCCGAAGTGGAGATTTGCGCAAAATCGGGCAAAGACGGGGTCTGAGCTTCTTAGATGTTGTCAAGCTGCAGATAGCATACAACTGCACACTAGACGATGTAATTTCGGAACGAGAATACAAAGAAATCGGCGTGGCAGATGATTGGGGCGAGTGATTGTGGTGGATCGAAAAGGGTGCTGTTACCTATTGACAAGCGAAGGTTTTGCACAAAACAACGCTTCCATTCCCAGCATGTTGGAACCGTTTCCAATTTTCTCTTCAGAACCAATGACAAGACAGCAGTGCGCATTTCAGTTCAGCGCAAACTGCACGCATCCCGGCTACTCAAGCACAAACTGTACAAGAACACAAGGATTAGTCATTAACTGCATTAAGCAAGCTACTTCCGGGCAGTTTCAGGATATGGCCACGGGCATGTCCAGAGGTCCATTACGAGCGATTTACATCACTATCCATGACGGAGAGCAACTCAACTTCGGTAATTTCGCTGTGATTCGTAAACAGAACATCATATTAGAAGTGCGCCACTGCCTTTCCAACCGCACAACGGCCAAACTGCCCCATTTACAGTATGCTAATTTATTGTCATTTGGTTTGTCCCACTGTTACGGGATGCAGATCAAACGAAGTGACTTTGCTCAGTCCATCAAGCTCAGACAAGTCGCGCTAACAAATACAACAATCCAAAACTTGGAAAGGGAAACGTTTACTGATCTTCCTGCTTTGAGGCTGCTGTCTTTGGAATTAGGTTTCTGTCAGATGAGCGTATTCAGTGAGCATGTTCGTGAGTGTTTGAGGAGGCTTCACTGCGACTGCAAATTTGCTTTGTTTCGTCGATGGTGGAGTTCCAATCAGCAGCTGATGCGTAAAGCGGCAGAAGGTGAAGTATACTCATTTCGAAAATCATGGGAAAATGCGGCCTGGAGCAAAGAGGCAATTTATTTGCCAATTGACTGCTCTGCAATTTCGTTCCCATCTGGCTCTGCATCTATCGATTTTATGCAACAGCGGTTTTCGATAAACGATGGCTCTGGGGAGTTTGTTGGCAATAATTGCCGGTGTTGCAAATTACGTTCATGTGACCTTGTTAAATCTCTCGACATCAGCATGCCTTTCGCGAGTTTGTATTCATGATAGCCGATTTCACAAGCTTCGCATGATATACGACTGTTATTAACACATAATTTTCTTGTCTGCTAAGCATTATGGCAACCATGAATACACCAGTGCATTTCAGATTTTAGGAGCGGGGTGTCGGAATGCATGAATTCAGGGGCTGTGGACTCCTTTCCCGCTTTCAGTCTGGAGCCAATGACTTCGGAGCAATGTGCCCTGCAGTACAGCACCAACTGTCGGCCAAATCAACTGACCAGTTCCAACTGCAAACGGCTTACCGGCATCTGGATATACGCTGCAGCAAACTAGTGGAAGCGGAAGAGATAAAATTAATGGTTTCAGCCATGGCCAAAACACCTCCGCGCCCTACTCGAATCATTGTCTATGATGGTATATCAATCTCGCCTCTGATCTTTGCCCCAATTCGTGAACATTTAGTCCTATTTCATTTGTGGGACTGCAGTGACTATCGAGGGAGGAGCAGGCCAAACGAACTGCGCTTAATAAATCTTCTGCAGTTCGGTCTGTTTGACTGATATAGCCTAAATATCGCGAAAAGAGATTTTCAGCGTTTAACCAAGTTAAGGATTATTGAACTGAGAAATTGCACCATACTGACGCTTGAAATTGGCACGTTCGC
>JAQGAU010004814.1:0-11038 GCA_034698045.1 Paramacrobiotus richtersi | reverse complement strand
AATCTTGTTTTGAGGTCAATCGCTGGTGTTTCTGTCGCGATGCTTCCAGCCACAACCCGTTATCTCCAAGCCGGGGTTTGCTAGTATGAAACCGTAGCTTAATGGTAGCTAAACATGTTCGCAAACCAAAGAAACCGGATATTCGCAACAAGGAACGTTCTAGCAAACACCTCCCGAAGTGTTTCAACTTGGCGAAAACGGTCTCTGTAGCTGCCCGTCGGTAGTCGAATACTGCAGCCTCGATAAGATGGATAAAACTCAATGAAGAAGTGTAAGGTTTAATTTAACGCGAGAATGTTTTATCAGAAATTGTGCATTTGAGCATACGCGAATAATTCACTCCATTATTAGAGTACAATATACAATATACAATATAATATACATTCATCGAATGGCGCGAAAAACACAGCCGATTAGTCGCCAAATAATTGCTTAACCTGTTGATGCCACGTTGCACGTTACCGGGCTAATAATAATTATGACATGAATCCTATACACTCGTTATCTGTTCAGTCTTGACCTTTAATTCTACATTGCTTCCTGATAAGAAGACGAGACGGTAGAATAATTGTATCATCAATACAATTACGAGGCGCAGCTGCCGTGTCACTGAAATCTGGCTTTGTACATATTGTGAAAAATATACAGACTTATCAAAGCTGCATTCTATGGACATGATAAGGAACGCATTTTCATTACGTGTAATTCTTAATCCTGCTTGCATATAAGGCGTAAAATAAAAGCAAGAAACAGCATACATTTGACTCTGCCACGTTTAGCCGGTAAATTAGCTATTCGATCTTTTTGGCAAAGTGATTTTAATTCATAAAGATATTTTAATACTTGACGTTAATCTGGATACTACTTGGTTCCTTGTCGAAGTCGCGGTCGTATGTCCGCATATTATTTCTTGATTTATTATTGACGAAGCTAAGCGCTAGATAGTGAAGTGGAGGGTGGGATAATGTTCACTTTGATAATTGCAAGAAAAGTGAGATTCCACTCCTCCATGTCACATAATAGCTGCGAAACGCGTGCTTCGTCGTCATCCGGAAGTTGTCATTGGGTTTGAGAGATATAATGCAAGAACCCCGTTCGGGTGCGTTGTAAAATGCGATGTATGCCGGCTGGAGTTTGGTAAGACTATCACTTCCGGTGCCAATATTTGCTGTTACAAGAACCTGTTTCCAAAATTCTTGCATTATTAGCATTGCTGACCTTTCTTATCCCTGGTTGTTTTTTTGTTTAATTGTGCAATGGAAGGCCATACAATTAAATATATGCTTTTGTGTGCACTGGCATTTGTTACCTTTAAACCTCCGATCATGATCACAGTGGGTGTGATAAAATATGTCAAAATTTCATCATTTATCTATAGCATCCATGGACGCATACGCCCGCAGATATAAAAAACATACGGATAAAAGAAAAGTGCAAAGCGTGGGGTTGTAAAATATCGGTAACAGAGGAATCAATTTCAGTTGTCTGAATACTGCATATATAGAGGGAGGCGCCGTTTGATATTGGATACCTACGGAGTATTGCCCTACAGTTAGAAGTTCATATAGGATAGGTTTAACTTCTATCCAAACCATTCATATGGCCGGAAGCAATTTTCCAAAAAAACCAACAACAGGTCTCAAAACTTTTGCTGGAGGGCAATATCTTTAAACTTTCAGTCATTTCGCCCCAGCGATACGTGCACGTTACTTGGCTTACTAATTCCTTTGCAGAAAAACAGGTTCGATCCTCGGTTTTTTTACGAAAACTTCATTGCGATTTTCACGCGCGTGCAGTACCGTACAAAAGCGTCTCTTCAGTACCCGACATATCAAGAAAGAAACCAGCAAATTTATAGTACTAGTTTCTCTGTTGAAAAGTAACAATACTGGTTTATTTAAATTTGTTTTATAATTCAGTTTTTTTTATGCCCAGCAATTTACAGTAGCACACTGTAACCGTGAGCGGGAATTCTTGACGATATAATTACTGCAAGTAGTTGACTATCATGGAACATCTGCGAGGACCGTTGCATAAATTCGCCTTATCTTTATTTGATGTGATCAAAAAACAGAATCCAGAAGGGAATCTCTTGTTCTCACCGATGACCGCGTCGGCCGCTGTGATTTTGCTCATGTGCGGTGCCGAAGGATCCACAAAGAACGAAATGCTCACCGCACTTCGCTTGAAGGATGAAAATAAATTCTCAGCGCCGGCGTCCGAACAAGATATTCAAATGGCTTATAGGCAAGTGAACACTTCAACGTACATACTGTTTAAAGGGCATTGCTTCAAGCAGTTGGATTAACGTCAGCCGCAACACAGAAGCGGTATACCACACATAGTTGTGTATTCCGAGAAATATAGTTTATAGAGATTTGTTTCATCATCAGATAATATATATTCCGGAAATTAAACCTTTTTATTTAATACTCATGAATCGGTTTTATTAACGGCTTATACTTGTCTTGCATTACGGTTAAACATATTTTCGCAACTTCGTCGATTTTGTACGTTTGTTGCATGCTGTCATGTCGTAATATAATATTAATATAATACTAATATTATATTACTTAATATTTACATTCTATATATATATGAAATGTTACTGCTTTCATAATACTACTTTCATATTTTGGTGCAGGAGGGCATTGGCCACCATCTCCCGCGCCGCCGGTGAAGATGACGAAAAACGCCGGCAATCTGAGAACCCGGATGGGGAAGATTATGGCGCCTTTCAAGTATTCCGCATCAATAAATTGTTTGTGCAAGAAGGAACCGCCGTCCTTGAAGAGTTCAAAGAAACCGTTCAGAAACTCAAAGCCGACATAGATTTTACTGATTTTGCGACGGGTCCCGGTCGCGCACGAGAGGAAATCAACCAGTTCATCTCGGAAATTATGAATGGCAGGATCAAGGACTGCTTTCCCGTTGGTGCGATTACCAAGAGCACGCAGATGGTTCTGGCAAATGGAATCTGTTTCCGCGCAAGGTATGCAGTATCCTGGTTTTTTAATATTGTTATTCTTAGCCTTTCATGTGTAACTATTAACGAACGTTTGGAATTCTCCCTTCCGGTTTAATTCGTAACGTTCTTTTAATTTTTCACGAGTGGTGATATACAGTACTTTTACTGTAGATGGCAATGCCCGTTCGATATCGAAAAGACCAGTCTGAAGCCGTTTTATTCCGCACCGGCCAATGGGAAACTCGAGACACTATTGAGCAAACCCACATACACCGTGACCGAAGTGCCAACCATGCAGGGTACACTGGGTATTCCCTACTACGACGACGCTGAATTGGACATCCATTACTTGGAACTTCCGTACCTGTTCAATGCCGCCAGTTTTCTAATCTTGCTGCCGAAGAAAAAGAATGGCTTAAAAGATCTGCAAAAGAATCTCACTCCTCCTGGAATTAGCCGACTCAATCAGATGAAGAGGATGAAGGATGTCGAGTTAAGCCTACCGAAACTGGAGATTCAGGTTAATCTCGATCTGAAAGCAGCGCTGCAGAAAATCGGCATCCGGGAGGTGTTCTCATCCGGTGCTAATCTTAGTCGAATCAGTCCGGTCCCGGGGAAATCAGTTTCGGCCTTGTGTCACAGCGGATTCATGAGTACGCATATTTGTATAAGCATTTATATAAAAAAATAGAGCTTTGTATAAATATATAAATATTTGTATAAATATATAAATATTTGTATAAATATATAAATATTTGTATAAATATACGGTACAGTATAATCTTACTGTACCACGCAAACGCCCTCGTATACGTATCGTACTGGCTAATTAATTATATAAGAATTAAGACCTAATAATTCTGCCGAACCGACGGCCATGACAGTTAGTTTTTGTCATGGTCTACAGTAGTCGCTTTGCTGTGTGTTTTGGTTGATCACATTCGGTTTAATTTGACGTCAGTCAGTTTCAGCACTGCGTTAATTTTTCTCTCTTATTTTGTTATCGAATATCTGTTTGATAGGTATCGGCGAAAAAGGGACCGGAGCTGAAAACGCCTGCGTAGCCCAGCCAGAAGGCCGGGAATCGGCAGCCGGCCGACGCGCAGTGACATCTCTTTCCGGCTCTGTACTGGAACGGATAACCGCAGTTTCCACAGAAAAAACCAATGCATCCAAAACCATTGCGATTGATGTCGACCACCCTTTTATTTTCGCTGTACGACACAATAGAACTGGCTTGATGATCTGTCTAGGAAGAGTCGAAACTGTTATAACTGGTTCAACAGCAGACTAGAAAGTAGAAGCTGATCCCATGCGATGGTCAATACTGTACCTGCATGCAGAGGTGTATCACTCATGTTTCAGATTAATTACCTACTTACATGGGAATTTATTCCCTTATATATTGACATTCAACAATATGTATTAAACATTTTTTAGCCAGACATCAATAAAACCAGAACGGTCTTGTTCTTCTTGTACATGTTAAGTATATTTGTGTTTCTCACACTCACAAGTCAATCATGGTCGACTAATACAGCAGGTACCGCTTGTAGTTAGAGTTCTGCATGAAATGTAAATGACACAAATATAACAAACAGAACTTGAAGTAAATAGAATAACAATTATCCCTGGTGAGAATGCCATGATGAAATTATAACTAGTTACTACAATACTTCTGGAGCAGAACCTGGACGACTTCCGGGAAGAATTTCGGGCAGCCGATCTGATATCAGAAATAGTTCTCATCCAGATTTATTCGTTCTCTATCTCTCATCATTGTTTTGATATGTACACTGTACAACCTTGTGTTAATATATGAAAAAGAAGACTGGTTACTTGAACAAAATGTGCGTCGACGCACAAATAAAATTTACAAAAATCACTATCTTCCTTGAAGAATCAACGCAACAGATGCAGGAAAACGATACATCTAAAGTCCGTTAGTTATAAAAAAAGAAACATTTCCATTCAACTGCGATATGCACAACAGCACTATTCCCAGCTAAACTGAATACGACGGCGTTCCTTCTTATCCACAACGCAAACATCCACATGGACAACCTCCTCTCCGTCAGGGTATACGGGTGGCGTGTCGCCATTAATGCGGAGCGGTTGCGGCACCCGGCGGTATTGAGAGGCTCGGTCGCCGGGGCCAGTTGGGAACAACCGCCACGGGCATTCCGCCTCGTGGCTGATCTTCGGTGGGAATGGGCCAGACGTAGGAATCCCGCACTGATGACAGATTACGGTGCGTACGCCCTGAAAAATAAAATTTCAAAGATAAAATAATTCAAATTGCATGTCGACATGCACTATACGTTTTCAGCCTTACTTGATGATATTCACGGACGTGATGGCGAATTCCGTTAACCCGAACCATCTCGCCGCACAACGTACAGTGGACCTTGTACAAGACGTTGGCCTTCCTGAAAAACGAAATGATGTATTCCCAACCCAACTTGTCAATTACTTTTATGTTTCTGCGTGTTCTAGATAACGAAGATAAATGTTCTAGATAAATTTCATTAATCTTGCCACCAGAATGATAGCGAAGGCTTAAAACCGTAGCATTAAAGATTTTCCAAGCAAAAAATAGTTTTATCACTGAGACAATACGCACAAACATTTCTGCCGCCCAGTATGCAAGTTATTTCATGTGTACATATGACACATAAAATGCACTGAGCTAAGAGTTTTGTTCCGTATGAGTACAGTAATATACCGTGACATACATTAAATCCTCGTGGTGAATTTCGTTCCTGACTGCCGCAAGTACTTTGCATCTCCAACATTTTGGAATGCAGGAGCCGTGGAAAACATGCGGTTTCTTAGGCTCAGCTGGAAGACCAACGGACCTGAGACCAAAACGGTCTAGCAGAGCCCTAGCAATCTGAAAAAAAGCGAGAATTAAATTTCGGATACCAGGATTAAAAATGGAAGTCGACTTCCAAAAATCATTACTTGGTTCTTTGCACGAAAAAGAAATGGATCAGTCCACACTGAAGCATAAAATGCTGTGTCTTTATAATGCACCAATCCGGTCGGTTTTACGACTAAATCAGGAAGCGCCGCTTGGACCACAAGCGGCTCGGGAGCGTCAAGTTTTTCCAGCAACGTGGCGACAGTCGCGTAATCTCGGAGACTGGTCTTTACGGTATACAAATACCTGTAAAGTTGCAGTCCAACCAGTGACTGGTGTTCTTCGGCCACCCTGCCCAGAAAAATCGTGTTCACACTTCGATTCCTAATTTGTAGTCTGTAGAAAAACGCTACTTACGCAGAAATAGTGAGTAGTAGTGAGTAGTCAGTAGTAGTACTCGAAGTATAGGAGTTATTTTATTGGCTCCTTATAATCCCAAAAGCAAAACAATGCCAACATGTACAACAACTGACAAGTCAGGTCAAAGGAAAAATTTGTTCCATCTGGCACGGCATGGAACTGTGGCAGTAACTAGCTAGAATGACCGCGCATAATAATCTAAACAACTAACAATAAGTAACAATAAATTTATACAATAACAATATATTTATACAACCAACAATAACTAACAATAAATTTATACAATAAGAACATGTAACAAGTTAGAAGTATAGTAGTTGACCTTTTGGAGTTGGTAATGATAGTACGCAAGCATTATCTTAAATATCTTTAATATTTTCGAAATTTTTGGCGCATATGAAATTATGGATAGCATTAATTACATAATTAATGCTAGATACCGCGAGCCATCGCAGTAAACCGCACATTACGGCAAACTCGTATCCCCGAACACAGCGCCCTCTACATATTAATTTGCTGTTTGTTCAGTGCTCTTCTGCCTCGCCGCAAATCGTCAGCCATAACGTTTAAAACTGTCGCGAAAAAGATCTCAACGTTTCCAGTCTGTATTTGCGTGCAAATCTGCGATTTGCACGTTCATCGCGATTTCTGGGCCCGGTAGTGGGCGGATCTACTCAGCACACCGAAGCCGTCCTGGCTGTTCGTGAAATCGACAGCGTTTCAGTTGGTCTGTCTGCGGGTTTGCTGAAGTTAATTTAATTTGAAAAGTTTTGGAATCCGGCATCATGCGAGATAAGTGGAAGAAGAAACGTATGCGGCGCCTCAAGAGGAAGCGTAGGAAGATGCGAGAACGTTCCAAGTAGTTGGGCAAAGAAGAAAAGATTTTGCTGTATCCAGTTTTTCAAGAGTCCATTGAAAGCTTGGTCCATGAATGCCGAATCCAGTTCCACGCCATGCGGCGAGGCCAGGTTGCAACACGAAGGAGGTGAGTTCAAGAATTTACAGATTTTCTAAGTTTGAAGTATCGCTTTCCGGTTTATATGCTAGAATTCGGCGTTTTCTAATTTGGCGAAGTTGTCTGGTTGAAGTTTCTGCCACGGCGATAGGGATAGTGTACCGGTTTAATTCTATGGGTTTTCTGCAGTGTTTTACAGAAAGATCTCGGCACGCGCCGTAATTAACAGGTTTCAGTTTTCGAGATTAATTCCGTTTAGACTGGTTGCGTTTCTGAGTTCCCGAATTGGTTCGTGTTTTTTAAATGAACCAGATTTCTGAGATTTGCATTGGTGATTTACTAACATTCGCCATTCGGTTATCCGAGTTTGGTTAGCAGGAGCCGTTACGTCGACTTTATGAACTTGTAGCATTTTTACGGTAAGACGTGGATCACTGATGCTCGAATTTTGTTATAGGATTGATCCGTACCGGACAAACATCTGCCGGGACCCGGGAGGAATTTCACTGCGGACCAGGAAGAACCCGCCGGTACCTGACGTCATTCCTTCCATCTTCGACCGGGTTTTTACGAGAACTGACTTGTGTTGGACTTGGTGTAACCGCTGGTGTGGGCTGGTAGTAAGGCATGATGTGTAATAGTTTTCTTCGGTTTTTTGATTTTCTTGGTTGCGTTTGGCTTAATCTGAGCAATGACATCAGCGGTTTTAATAAAAGTCGAAAATGTCTTTGTGTTGCTCTCGAAACTCGTCTAGAATCGCTATTGAATCGTACTGATGAACACAAATCAGCCACTGACAAAATCTCTAAAAACATAAACAAAAATCTGTAAAAAAAGCCAGAAAGTTCGTCTTCGGTTTGTGCTGTACAAATAACTCCGCAAAATCAGCAAAAAACAATACATTTCTGAAACAGAGGAGCGAAGAAATTCTGAAACATTTAAGGACCGTAGACACATACAAAAAACGATAAACCAGCTTTTAAACGGCGGAATCGCGTCTCATTTTCAGTAATTCCTTGACACCGGGCGGCAACGGACCAATCAGGGCGTGTTTCGAGGGCGATTCTTTGGCTGCCATCGCGTTCAGCAGCTTGATTATCCGCTGCTTGGTTTCCGCCCGCGTAGTTTCCGCGTTGACTGGGTTGCTGCTGGGGTGAATTTGTTGCGTCGAAGGCGATTGCAGTCGAATATCCGGTGCGTCCATTATATGCTTGGCTTCCTGCTCAGCGAACGCTTTGAATACGGCATACATCTAAAAATCAAAATTTAACTACGTGAATGCGTTTGCTGCTATTATAACTAAATTTTTGTTAATTCGATATCACATTTTATTTGGATTGGAACTGTCATTTCATTGTTCTCATAACTCATTTATTGTCGTTCTAACGCATGTCATACTACGGTACAGCAACAAACACATTTTATTTTAGCTACTATTATTCGATATCACTTTTAATAAATAAAAAAATAATTTAATTAAATAATAATAATAATTAAATTTTACTAACTTGTTTTTGTTTGGATTGCTTGATATCCTCCAAGGGAACCGTGTACGATAATCCCTCAAAACACGACATTTTCATCACACTCTCCGCACTGGGACGTTTCGTGGCATCCTTGGTTAAAATGCCGTTTAGCACTTCAAACGCTAGACCGCGGATCTTCTGTCCCACTTTACTCTCCAGACTTTCCTAGAGACAACCTTCATAATACAGACCATAAAAAATGGAGGGAGTCAGTTACCGGGTCGGATATCGCTGCCAACTCGGCGCCGACGAAGAAGGGATTTTTGTTAAAAAATCCAATGTACCGGAGCGGAATCTCTCCTAGTGTCTTGCGAATAAGGTACAACTGGTCCAGATCGGTCGTGCCCGGCCACATGGGCTCTCCCGTCATGCACTCAGCGTACACGCATCCGCTGGCCCACACGTCGACGGCGGGACCATACAGTGGTTCGCCCACGAGCAGTTCCGGTGCGCGGTACCAACGGGTTGCCACGTAGTCGGTGTACATTTCCGGCATGCTTTGCTCTGCAGATAACAGAGAGAATCCGTGATCAAACCAACCAAAATCAATAAAAAATCAATCAATCAATCCAAAATCAATGTTTTTCATTTTTCTATAGTTCTGCTTCAATTTAAAATGCATAAAATAATAATTTTAATGTGATATTTAAAAAAAATTTTAATTTGTTGTTGCTAAACTTAGCAGTTTCCCAGCGCTTAGGAAACACACTCGTTAGGCTGTAAAACTGCAGTTAGGAAAGAATTTTTTTAAATAACACTGTATTTTCTAAATCCAAGATGACACACTCAAAATCCGGGCCTTGTTTACATTTGCAATTACGAAAGCTTCCTGGCTTACAATTGTTAGCCGCAATACAAAAAAATATTACACTTTATATACAAAAGTGGCTTTTTCATTTTATCTAAATCAGCAGCGTGGTTTTAAATTCAAAACAGTGTGGTCTGCTGTGAAAAAAAAGCAATTTTCAATGATGTGGTTTTTTAACGTACATACACATACTTTCAAATTCCGTAGCATCAGCCTTGTTAATGGGCCGAGCAAATCCAAAATCGCATAATTTGACAATTTTTCCTTGCAGCAAAATATTCTCAGGTTTCACATCACGATGGACATACATATTGGCATGCATGTAATGCAGCGCCTGCAGCGTCTGATGCAGAATATCCCGTGCAACTAATCCGGGCAACCTAGAAAAAACACTATATCAACAAGATTTCGACGATTTATTGAACGATTAATCTCACAACATTCTGAATTATTTATCATTCCACGGTCAGAATTTACCATAGCGTAATTTACCCCTCCGGATAACTGGTCATCAGATCCAATAAATTGCTGGAGCAGAATTCGAACACAAGATGCAACTTCCGTCGGCGCCGAAATACCTCCACCAAGTTCACAATGTTGGGATGATTCAAATCCTGAAAAACGCAGACTGGTCAGAAAAAAGGTAAAAAAAAAGTTCCCTTCCACTGAATAACGTCAGCTACCCGTAAAACCCTGATTTCGCGAAAGGTGATTTTCTGGATTGTGGGATCATCTTCCGTCTCCAGAAACTTCTTAATTGCAACTATAACACCGCTTTCTTTGTTTCTGCATTTGTAAACGTATCCATATGAGCCAGAACCGATTTTCTTAAGCTTTTCATATCGCTCCATTCTAAAAGTCGAAAATTCTGTCCGAAATTTTTTAATAATTTGGTAATACTGCAGTATTGGTCCGAAATTGGAAACCGCACTACTTCGCCATAATTATTACAAATTTGTTCAAATATTAAATGAAATTCCCTGGTTAAATCAAATAAGCACCTCATCACGCTGGATTAATCCAAAACAATATATACAGGTTATTTTTTACAAGAGTTGCTGCGGTAACTAGCTGGAAGTTATAGTCAGTATGTCTGTACTGTAGTCGCTGACTATAAGCAATTACGGGGAAATATTCAGCAATCCATATTCAGTTATTCATCCCTTTTATTTCGAGTGAAGAATATTTCCGAATCGGTACCGTTCACACAGAAGCAAACGGTTAAATCACTAAAAAAATCTTCCATCCAAACCGGAAAAATGTGTTAAATTCAATCGCACATTAACACCGAAAATCGAAGAAAACAGGTAATCACTTACAATAACACTGCTCATCAGGCAGACGCTGCCCCCTGCATAAGGAACTCTTTCAGCTTCTCCAGCGCCCGACACCGATGCGACACGGTATTCTTCACCGTTTTCTCCATTTCCGCGTACGTCACCTCATGCCCATCCGGCTGGAAACAGGGATCCCACCCGAAATGCCTCGGACCACGCGG
>JAQGAU010004813.1:0-11042 GCA_034698045.1 Paramacrobiotus richtersi | reverse complement strand
TCATTACACTCCACAAACCCCTCATTACAAGAATATCCGCCTGTTCACTGGGCCCACTTGATTAGCTCAGCTGTTTGGACGAAACATGCCACTTCATTCCAGGATGAATAGAGGATGGGATGGTTGGGCAAATATAAGAGTGACCACTTGGTTTTATGTAATCATATTTGTGCATAGATTTCTAATCAGTACAATTATCAGCAGTTGTACCAATGAAAAGAATTAAAAAATTGAGCTTTCTCGACATGCAGTGAATCTCTGTTACAGCTTGTTTAATTCTCATCGTGCAACATCATGTATGAAGCCGTTACACTATGGTGATCTCAACAAACACTGCATTCACGGGGAAAGATGCCAGCGAATAGTTGAATGGCTAGTTAACTACAACAGTGATCCCTTTTTTTATATAACCGTATATTCGTTCTATTAATATCCAATAATAAGTAAAATTATCAGCGACTTCATCAACGAAAAACAGGCGTTTAATAACCGGTACAGTGAGCATTGATAGTCTTGCTATTACATCTCGTTTAATTCCTACTTTGACTATAATGTAAAGGCGTTGCACTACGATCATATCACGTGAAACACCATGCACTATATTCACGGCGAAGGCTGTCAGCGAGCATTTCAGTGGCTGGTCAAGTAACGTTCGACAGTGACCAGTTTTTGTATGTAATAAAATTTTTTTTACTCTGTAATGTCCATTAATAAGTAACATTATTAGCAACTTTATATCATCGAAAAAAAGTTGTTGTAGAACCGGTACATAACTTACAGCGATTGTCTGTTGCAACTTGTTTGGAACTAGAGGTATACCTGGCCTACATATAAAGCCGTTGCACTACGATAGTACCACAGGATATATCGTCCTGCAGGACTGGATATTTGCTATTATGTATATCATTATTATATTATATTTAAATATATTAATTTTATATTATTATATTATATTTATTAATGACTTGGGTTCGTCAAATATAGAATATTTACTTCGTATTTGATTAATTTCAGAATTATATTTGCGAATATTTTGAAAATTTCGCTGTAAGAATTAGCAGATCTTCCGATCTTTGCAGCAAGTTTTCCGTTTGCTATGTTCATTTTTTCCAGGCATACTTGTACATGTATTTATCTTGATTTGCTATTGTGCTTTGTAGCCTTTTGCTTTGTTTTTTTAATTCAGAAGCATAATTGTCATTCGAAAGTGCGAAAAATAGTTTTTGTTAATAAAGCTGTTTATAATTTACGGGTTCTTTCCAGCTGAGTGCTTGTTAACGGGGCTGCAGCCACTGCACTACGATACTGCTGCAGCTTCTCGCGCGTCCGCAGATCGTTTCTGCCACACTGGATAAATTGTTCGAAATAAAATTCCGATTATCCATGTTGCGTAAAGCATGTGCATGTATGCCAATAGTAGATTCCAAATTAAGCTGATAAAAGTAAAACGATCACGTATAGATCACCGAAGAAACGTTCTTATATGGCGGACTATCGCAGCAAAAAAATGACATGCCACCAAAAATTTACAAAAAAGAAAACTCAAAAAGTCAAAAACAAAACTCAAAAATTCCAGGGCAAGACTAATACATACATGTACATGTAATCAGTCAAAAATATGGAAAACAGTACTACAAAATAAAACCAAATAAAAAAGTACAATATAGTAAACTGTGACACATTCATTGCAATTTGCAGCCACACTCGTGACCCGCGTTTGTTGATAGAACCAGTTCCCAAACAACCCCAACCCGACAATCTTCGTCTCCTTGTGCACACAAATCCCCCACCTCCCCGCTCGAAAGTCAAACGCAGTTATCTGGCAGTCACCGCGGGCCAAAAGTTTAACAAAACACCCATGTCCCCACCCCGGTTGCCACCGCCCATTGTGGGCCGGCACCGGGAGCCTATTGTCCCGCGAGTGACATGTGTCGGACAGGGATGCCATTCAACGGCCGCACACCGGGGGACGCTCGGCCCGGGGTGCATTTATTGGCGGTAAATAGAATTCCGAATACGACTGAGATTGACGCTAGACGCCGGACAATGGGATATATCGCGGGGGGAATGAATGCATCTTGATAATCCTATTTTCTACGCCTGGAATGAGCGCGACGTTGATTTATCCATTCTGGTCGGTTTAATTGAGAATTACGGTAGTTTTGGCGTTTACCATTTGTCATTCTACTTTTATACAGCTTCTGTATATTATCTGTAGAATAAAAGTATGTTTTATTGATTTGTTTACTATAGAAAACACGAAACAGAGCGTGAAGTAAAACTACAGTTTCGTAGTGTAGCGGCTCATTGGACGGTGCTCATCTCGAAGCCGAGGCTTTAAAATCAAAACTTTAAATGATACAATGCACGAAGATCGATATTAAAAAAAATTCTGTTTTTTTACGTAACAATATAGGGCTACGTATCTCACACTTTTTAAATTTGGAGTCGCGGCATTTTGTCGGACTATATATTTGAAAACAAAGAACACGAAAAAAGGTTTCGACAGACAAATTGTATTACGTAGCTCAATTTTGAATTATTTCCAAAAAATTAAATTTTGCAATGACAGCAAATTTGAGATAAAATTTGTGTGTTTCCGCAGGAAAGCATACAAACTGACAGAGTGACGTGCCCACTTTCTGCAGTGTCCAGAATCATCTCCCTGACCTTGTAAGATAATGCCAGCTAATCCATCGGCTTTTTGCCCGTGTTTATTTAGACTAAAACCAACCCATCGAAAAAGAACCCTGACTAAATCGCCGGCATAGCTTTCTGTTATTTTAACTCTTCAAGAAACGCGGTGAATGGGAACCGGCCTGAGGAATGCCGGCGGCTTTGGTGGATCTTAATCCGCTCGGTTCCCTGTTGAGGGGAAATATTTTCCCCGGCCGATTGCTATAATCGTCCTATAATCAGATTGCGGCAATTTCATAATCCTTCGCTGCCCATTGCACGGGATAACGCTGGACAATGGTCAATCAGCGGCTGCAAACGGCCCCGGTTGTTTATGGATTAGCGGCCCCGAGAATGGAGGGAATAATCGTGTATATCGGGGAAATAATGATAGAATAATAATACAACAATATCGGAACATTTTCATTGCTGCTCGAAAAGCAATGGAATTCTTTTCTTTACACTGTGCACCAAATTGGAAAAATTAACAACTCTTTTATTACCATAGCACTATGCTATACTTCTGCATTCATATTAACAATCGTTCGCGTACATTGTACAACCATTTCTTCAGCATCGGTAAAATTAATACTAAGTGCAGTGATTCGTAGTAAAACGGCTCGCAATCAGATCAAACGACTAACAATAAGACGAGACTTATAACGCTGCAGTACCACAAATGCATATACGAGTATGCTCGTAATACTTTCATGATCAACACAACGATTACTAGTTTTTTTCAACAGTAATGCCGCACATTTTCACTAAATATAAACAAAGAATGATGTATAAATAATATACAATTAAATTTTTATTAATGTAAACTTAATTAATCATTTCAGTACTACAAATTTGATAATATAAACTTCACTGACTAATAAAAATAAATGAATTACAAAAATTAAATAAAAATCATAATATCAAATATACTAAATCGTTTTAAAAAGAATAATCACAATTAAGGATAATTATAAACATATAAACATAATTAACAATTTTAATATAATAAATAAATAACATCAATTTAATAATATAAACTTAATCAACTAATAAAAATAAGTTAATTATACAAATTCAATTAAAATCATTAATATATAGAATAAATTTTTATATTAACGCGCGAACTCATCCGCAATTCCATCCTATGACTACCATGCGTAAAGGTCACGCCGGTACTAATTCCCCAATTAATCCCCGCAATCTCTAATTACACACCCTCCCCGGTATCATTCACTGGACACGGGCCGCGTGACCCCATTGTCAGCAATCTGAGACCTTCTCGCTTTCCCCAACACACACAAAAAACACCGGTAATTGTAATAGATAGCCATACCATTAATCGGAGCACTTAATCACCGCCCCGACTGCACTTAATTACGGGACTAATTGCGGCGTTTAGGGTGCTGTGTACAGGCGCCCGAACAAAGGGGTCGGTGTGTCTGGTAATTTGAGGAGAAATTGGGGCATAATTGAAGAGAGTGTCAAATGGGCATCAGCTATCACACCACTACACAGTGTGCACTGTTATTAGCAACGACCACTCCACTTGTGGTCAGCCAGAAAGGAAATTGTGCCGGAAATAGTGGCGCATGGCAAAGTGCCTGTAGTTGACCCGCACTTTGCAAAGGAAATCAGGCGGAGTTTCTTCTAGATCTGCTTTACATATGCATAGAATAAAAACAAATTATACAATGATTTTCATTTAGTTCTACGTATTATTTCGTAATTATTATTATAAATAAAATATTTAATATTGTTTTTTTCTTGCATCGGATTTGTGCTGTACCGTACCACTTTTTAAAAAAATAAATAAAAAAAATAAAATGAGATTGAAATTGAAATAAATAGGGAATTACTACGGGAAACGCTGCGAGACTGTTTCGCGTATACCTATGGATAAAACGTTAAATTTGAATGTGTAAAATATTTAACCAAAGAAAGTTGTATATATAGCTCGCAGTTGAAAGTTGACCTTGAATCGACAAGTGTTTACCACTTTAAACCGTAACACGGTGCTAAAACTAGGTAGAAAACTTGTTCATTTAAGATTTCTGATAAAAATTTTCATATTTGGTTGTGAAATATAAAAAAAAAAACATTTGCCGATCTACAGCATGTAAACTAAACGGTCCTCAAGCGTGACAATTTCACGACCAGAAAACTGGTGTATTGTGGATAACTACTCTAATGTACTGCTCTTGAAATGCACTTTGTAATGAAGTGGACATCGATTAGGGAGCGATTAGCGTCAATATTGATGCAAGGTGCGAAGCGATGACCTTTTGACCGGTTAGAACGGGTAGTGGAGCGGAAATGCGCTGGCATGTGCCAGAAATGGCTTGCAAAGGCAAAATGGTCATAACTGACCAACGGCCCTAATTAACCTCCACTTACCGGGATAGAAGGCGAATCCGGGAGCGGTGTTGGCTGCCACCCCGGCGATTAAGTCCCCGGAATCCCCGTCAAAATCCCGCAATGACCGCACACCGCTACGGCGTGGCCGGAAAATGTGCCGGCGCGCCGAGCCCATGGCCGTCAGCTGTTTCATCCGGCGCTCTTTACTCCGACGATTTTGAAACCAAACCTGCAGGAAAAGATTTTGCTGAATAAAACGGAATTTTATCATTTTTTTATCATTTTCGTACATTTTCTGAAAATTTTATTAATTCCTTTTTGGAAAGTTTTCCAGAAATTCTCATTCATTTTTCATCCAGCCTTTTATTTTTTTACTTTTTTGAATTATGTGATAAATGTACCTATACTCTTCTTTTAGAGAAACATTTCTCTGAATAAAAAAATTCAGTTTTTCCTCCAGCTTGTTATACAAAACGCTATTTTAATTTGTAACTGGTTTCGAACAGAGATTAAAAGCTTTATTTTCCGGATACTTCTGGTTAGCTTTTGGCTTTTCTTTCTTATTATGTAAGAATACAGATTATTGATTAATCGTCAGTTTACATTTTTCTCGATACTGACTTGTTTATTCAGCACTGTCGTCTCAAGTTCTCTCGGAAAAAAATTGCTTATTCTAGCAGACATGTTTATCTTTCACGTTTCATCGCGTAGGAAGCGAGCGCAAACTCCTCCAAGCAGAAGCGCACATCCACAGTTATTGACCTTTCGCAACGATCCTTGGCGAATTTTATTTGCATTAACAGGGCATTTAGGAAACGACTGCTGGAACACAGCGATAGAACCACGCCGCACATGCATGTTTCCGATGCTTATCAGACACTGCCCGTGTGTGCCGCCCATTGTTCAGTGCAAAGGGACGCTCTCTCCCTGTCTTTCTCTTTCGGCCGACAGCGCAAATGTTCTCCGCTTGACTAATCCTCGAATCAAGTGTCTATCAAATGTCTATCCGCATCAATTACCCGTCGCACACGGCTGCACCCAACACGCATTCGCATCGCCGCTGAGTGGACAGTGCCGAGAGAGAGAGAGACTAGACAGACAGAGCGCTGCACTGGTCCGGCTTCGTACCGGACACAGAGCAGAGAGAGTCACACGATGGCTTCTGTGCGAGTTAACTTCACAGCGCCGGCGTATTGACTGGCATGTTTTCCGCATAACTTATTTCGCACCTGCTTCTTCTTTTCCCCTTTTTTCTATTAACCGAATCTCATCGTAAACAGTTTACAACCTACAAGTACCGTATCAGTCAGTCATGATCTCTTGGAAAATAGAAAACAATTTTCAAAAACGATTACGAAGCGTCAATATACGATTAACACTGTTTTTGGCAGGTGTTTACTTTTCGTGGGATGTTTTTCAAGCCGAATAAAAGGGGCGCTGCGTTTCACGGGCCAGTGAATGTTGGCGCGATGATTCGATTTACCTGAATAACACGCATAGTTAGGCCGGTTTCTTGTGCCAGTTGCTCACGGATATGCCGCGTGGGTTTGGGAGTTGATGCGAAGGCGTCTGCATAAAACACAAAAGCAGAGTTATTTAAAAATGCATTTTTCGAACAGCCGAACATGTATCTTACAAATTGTTAATACAAGCCGCGCTTTCGTATTTTTAATAAAAGGTCAAGGACCACATAAGTCAAGCAAAACTCAATAACATTTCGAATTTCACAACAGAAACTCAGCCGATTCACTACTGCTCAAAAACGCAGTTTCTAGAATTTTTTGTCAACTTGGTTCAATTTTACACAGTTTTATAATTTTTTTTGAAGCCGAATCCGTTTATAAAACAAGCCGGTTGATGGCAATTCAGAAAGACGTGAAAAAAATTAACAAAAAAATAAAAATGTAAAGGAAAAATGAAATAAAAAAATAAAAAAAAATGTAAGAAAAAAAGAGTTATAGAAATGTAAGAAAAAAAATACAAAATAAAAATATAAAAAAAAGAAATGTAAGTTCGACCTTCTAACAAACCAGAAAAAAAGTCCCATAAAAAGAAAGTAAAAAAATAATATGAATTAGTAACAAAAACTTAGCATATACAATATTACAAAAGGGGAAAAAAAGTATTTTTTTCTGTATACTTTTTAGCAAATCCAGTTGTTTGGCCTTGATAGTTGTGCGGGGCCCTCGCCGTTTAGCCGTGATATTATTCTCATCGTTACGCGGCTCGGACTCATCCATACTGGACGTCGTGTCCCCGCACGCGCTCTTGGTGTCCAGTTTATCGCTGGCACTGTCGGCCGGCGCGGCGACCGCATTGCTGAGCTCCTCCTCCTCGTCTTCATCGTCCGTGTCGGTCCGTCGCGCCGCACGTCCATTGAGACGGCCCGTCTCCACCGGGACCGCCGGCTCCGGGGCGGTGGCCGTGTCGTGTTCACCGGCCGAGCGCGGGTTCTCCAGTTTGATATTGGGCGGGACAACAGTCGGTGAGGGGTTCTCCCGTTTGGCTAGGGAAAACATGAGAGAAATTAGTTGTATGTAAACTTAATTTATACGCAAGATTGTTGTGAAAAAATATGCTAAATATATATTCGAATTAGTACTTCTTTCAAACACTGAAACCAATGCTCTACAATGGTACAATTGCATGTCCAAAGAGCCAATATTCTACGATTTCACTGATAATGGCATGGACAGAGCACAGCGTAAATTTTTTATCGTAAGCCGAATTTTTACCACGTTCTTCCGGTACATCGTTTGATCGATCTAACAACAGCAAATACAAAATAATTTTATTGAAAAATACTAACTTTGGCCTAGAGAAAATTGTAGTAAGAATTTTATTAAATTATATTTAATTAATGGAAAGAATTCATTTATTTTCATGATTAAATTTCCATTGAATTTCTTGACATTTATGTTTGATTTGATTTATTTTTTTTCCCTTTTTTGTCATTCTTTAAATTCTAGTTTTTGCGATAAAAAAATTTTTGTGCAGTATTACACGTCTTTTTCTTTCGTTTCGTCTTTTCCTTAAAAATTGCTCAACATGCAAGAAATATCGAAGCGGCAGCTGCGGCGGCCGGCGGGGTCGATTAATATGTATTTATGTCAGTTAAAATTACGTCTCAAATATTTCCGTTCTGATCGGCACGCGGGCGCGCGCGCGCTCTTTCGGCGCTGGTACGGAAAGTGAGCCAATCAGTTTACGGCTGATGATTTAATTATTAGCCGCTGCTATGATGGGAGCCGTATGAATTTACTGTCAGTTCGCATTAGCATCCAAACGAATTCACATGTCACAACATACGCCACTAACATCATTATGCTATATCCATAACTGCCAACAATTCTCGTGTATATACCGCCTCCGCGCGATGCGATGGAAAAAACCGCCTACGGAATTTGCATGCGTGATTAGTTCTACATAGCTTCCGTGCCAAAAAAGGAAAACTTGGCGCCGGTTGAAATAACGCCGGTGATTTTTTCCCGGTATTTTTTCTGAATTATTTAAAGGTGTTTGATTTTCGTAATTCGCAGTAAATATAATACGGGAAGCTATTAAAAAAGTATACATTATTATTACTATTAAAAATATATATTATTATTATCAATTAAAAAATTAAATATTTTATTTTTCGCAATATAACTGATATGTGTAAAAGATACTCTGCGTTTTATGATGCAGAATAAAAATAAAGCTTAATAATTCTAACAATGTTGTGCTGCTTTGGTTAGCAAAGCTAAATAATTCTTCGATCTTTCTCGCAAAAATAAATCTTCTTTTTATAAGATTTCTTCTATAAATACCGAATAAATCTGAATTAAATTAGGAAATTATTAAATTTTTAATGGGGACATTTGGAAGATTTATAGTAGAACAAGATAAAAAATTTATAGTATAAACATCAGCGAAGCGAATTGCCGGAGGACAAAACTACACAGTTTTATCAAATACAACGCTTTCTCCATTCAAAACACCCAGATTTGTATGCACACTTTACAACGTACAAAATTTCAACAAATCCATAAATTCCTGCAACAAAAGCGGCTATTGATTCCACGCCTGATGGCAGCACTACAAGTGAAAAGTGGAAGATTTGCCCGGAAGTTGATGGAAAACATAGCCGTGCGTGTGCGCGCGGCCGCCCGGCCGTCTTGCCAGAGAAAACACCGAGGCGCACGTCAGAGAGAAAGAGCCGTTCAAGTGTGCCGTTGGCAACAATACTCAGCCCCATTTATCCCACTTGTCCCATTGATTTTTCCACCATTACCCCCACCATCCAGCGCCACTCACTTGATTAACTAAACAAATTGCCCCAAAATCCCACCGGATAAATACACTGATCTTTACTCCATAGAAAGGTCATTTTTGCGTGTATTATGCCAAAGACAAGCGGATTAAATGTTAGATTTTCATGGCAAACTCGTAGTGCAGTGCCACGTCATTTGTTTTCATTTATGCGTGGGATCTATATTGCAGCTTTCTGTTTACAAACATTTTCTGCCTTAAGAAACTAGAAATTAATAAACTTTTTTCCAGTCTTATTAGATTACATTTCACATACATATATAGTGTTTTCTTAAATTCGGTAATATTTCGGTCGGTTTTACGAGCTTGAATGCAACAGCGAACTCGTAGTGCAATGGCATTTCAATAAAACATTCCTCATTTAAAATGTTACGTATCCACTTCGTAAATCGTGAGAGTTAAAAAAAAACGTTTTTTTATCATGACGAAAAAGACGTTCATAAGAAATCACTACAAATGACATTACATTGATCCCCATAAAATCTGAGACCATGTCCAATGGTGTAAGTTGGCTAAACCGAATTTTTTTCCCAATAAAATTGTTTCGTACCCATTTACGATTTTTTTTATTTCAGCATGAATACAATTTCGAAAGCCACTATGGTTATTTTTTAAAAAAAAGTCAGTATTGGCAACAAAAATTTCTCATTCAGATGGAAGAAAATCAATAACAAAACTGGATATGCATTGGCATGTGTTTAAGCTGCAGTTGCCGGGGGAAAGCCGATAAGTTATCTGCGCCATATACAGCACACGATAAACAAAGATTTATTGGTGCAGATCGGCTGACAATGATCCCCATTGCCTGTCCCTGCCCGATCCCGGCATAATGGCCATTGTACAGACCCGTGTTTGGAGAGCGCCCCAGCGCCCATTCCCCGCGACACATGGCCGATGTTGTACAGCGATAAGAACTGCAGCTGATCGCCGCATCGGATTACCGTCCGATAACAACTGGCCCAACTCCAACGTCAACAACAACCGGCCTGGATTGGGCAACAAATCAATAAATATTTCACTGCAGCTCAATATGCCTCTTGCTCCAGTTTCGCTTACAGTGAAAGGTCACCAGTTTTCTGTATCTTTTGTTTAATAATTGTTTCTACTGTTTAATTGGCAAATGTTTGAAACGCAAGAAAATAACGCGAGAAGCTGCTGATTTCCAGTTGTTTTATTTCTAAAAAACATTTTCACGTCCAGGTTTTTATAAAAAGTGTTTCAGAATCCGATGATTGAACTAAGGAGTACGGAATAAGAATTGTTTTATTAATGGCCGAATAATGCGGGTGCTCTGTATTTTACTGACAGACTGATATTATTTTGAATGCATGGTAATATCGTAGATCAGTGGCTATGTGTAGGACAACGCTCAAGGAAGTTCCACATGCCAAACGAGTGCGAGTAAAAAGCAATAGAATAACGATTTTCAACATTCATTTTTATTTTGTTTTTAATTCTTTAGATAGACGATTCGTATTTTAAAGCAAGCAAAATACCGGTTTCAACTAAACTTGTGCATGGGACGGCGATTTTGCGAAAAGGTCACTTCGCTCGTCAAAGCTGGCAAACTTTGGAGCAGACGGGACGCGGGACCACTCTTTCCCTCATAATTCATTCTTTATAGTTGCGCACCAAGAAAAGGCGTCCAGCGCCACGCAACTTTAGGGCCATCACGGCCAGCGAGAGCGGCGCATTTAGCG
>JAQGAU010004812.1:0-11044 GCA_034698045.1 Paramacrobiotus richtersi | reverse complement strand
TAGTGTCCGGCTGTTGGACACCAATAGAACCCTGCGGTTAAATGTGTCCGGGCTGCTGGACTCTATAGAACACTTCAGGGAAAAGTGTCCGGCTGTTGGACACCAATAGAACCCTGCAGTGAAAAGTGTCCGGGCTGCTGGACTCTATAGAACACTGCGGGGAAAAGTGTCCGGCTGTTGGACACAATAGAACACTTCGGAGAAAAGTGTCCGGGGTGTTGAACACCAATAGAACACTGCGGGCAAAAGTGTCCGGCTGATTTACACCAATAGAGCACTTCGGGGAAAAGTATCTGGGCTGCTGGACACCAATAGAGCACTTCGGGGAAAAGTGTCCGGGCTGTTGGACACCAATAGAACACTTCGGAGAAAAGTGTCCGGGGTGTTGAACACCAATAGAACACTGCGGGCAAAAGTGTCCGGCTGTTTTACACCAATAGGACACTGCGGGGAAAAGTGTCCGGGTGGTTGTCGAACACGTCCGGGAAATGTGTCCGGGTGAGACTGGGTACCAAAAACCTGGTTCAGCAATAAAAATTGTGGGTGGGCAAAAATTACGGCGGACGTTTTTTCGGCCCTCCGGACGGTTTTAGCGATTGCGGGGGAAAAGTGTCCGGCGGACAGGTTTTCCGTCCAGACGGTTTTAGCGGTTACATCTGTCAGCTGAACCGGAATGTTGAGAAGGAGTATTCTGGTAAATATGGCTAAGATAGTCAACAAAATGGTCAAAATCAAGGTAAATGCTGTCGATGGGGAATTTTGGTGACGTGCGAAAGTGAACAACGATCATGCTACCGGTCTTTTTCTTGTTCAGAACGGCAAAATGGAACAAATGGGGGATTCTGGCGGGGAACCGAGAACACAAGATATCCTGGACTTGCTGCCATACAATCTGCACTACGAAAAAATGTAGGCTGTAATACCGACACATAAAATGATAATCTCATAAGTTGATATTTAACAATAAAATCGAACGGTATATATGCCTCAGTTTTCTCTTCACGCAGTCTGTCGCGAATCGCACGGAGTTGTTATGAACATTGTTCCAGTAGTTCTTCGCAAAATAGCCGATATGTGTATGATTTGTGTCTCCCAGATTTGCACTCTCGGATCATACTCTGCATGCACGCATCTGGCCAACAGCGACGCTGGGCACCATGCCAGAGAGCTTCTACAATCTGGCGCGAAAGGTGTACTACAACGCTTTTCCAATTCGTGACCAAATGGGCAAGGAGAAGTTGTTTGGCGCTGGAATCTTTCCGCGAGCGTTGCATCGTCAAATGACTCCAGTATGCTGGGATATCAACGTCACTATGGATCTGCAACGACGGACGCTGATTGTGCGCGCTACAGAGGAGATCGTTCACTATATTGGTCCGAAGGAGGTAAGTCATAAATTAGTCTTTCACTTTTAGTATCAGTGTTACCAAAACTGACAGGACTTGCTGGGGAGCTGTGTGGATGAACGTAGGATTTTGTTCTCAGAATAAGGCTGCGCTATGGCAACGAATTCTGTATTTTTCAGCTGCGGCAGAACGAGATGTCAGTGGACATCTTCGCCGCCACTCGGCCGGAGCGTCGGCTGTGGGTCGAGGAATGGTGTTTCACTCGATGTACCTGCAATAAATGCACTGAAGAATACGTAAGTCAGTCTTAAAAGGTATCCATTTTTAGCCACCCGCGCTGGTAAATAATCTCCTTACATTAGGATGCCGAGATCAACCCTCTGAAATGCGTGACCACCGGATGCACCGAGCGCATCCCCAGCGATCACCGCGCCATGCAAGCGTGCTTTCAATGTGGTGCTATCAATGATCAGCGGCTGCGACAACTGAAGGCCCTGATGGATAGAAATGGCGCGATTACGAGAGTCATCAGCAATGTTTTGGCACGTGGAGAACTGCAGTACGGTTTGTTGATGGAGCTGGACCAGGCGAATATCGTCCACCTGGACGCTCACTTCCGCTATGTCCTGGGCAGCAATGCGCTGCGTTTTTTGACTCTAAAAGGGAAGCGCTACGAGGAGGCTTGGATCTTGTGCCCTGGATTGGTCGCCTGTGTACGGTGAGTCGGTGCAATCGATCATGATCCTGTAACGGGTGACTCGGCTGCGGTGAAAGGTCTTCGTGAATCGTAATGACTACGTAATCCATTTTGGCATAAGAAATGGCACGAGACACCGATTGACTTACATGACATGTATGGTCAACAACGGCGTAAGCCTTGATACCCGAGCAGAAGGCAGCGGACTTATTATTCGAACGAACATTTCGCAGTTATGCTTCTCCTAATTTTTAAGCAATTGAATGTAATGATAAACCAGTGGGAAATAGCGGTGATACAGTATGTAACATTCTTTTCTATCTTAGTGCCGTGTATCCCATGTATCATCTGGGTCGTGCCTGTGCGCTCCGTGTAGCCGGCGAAATACCTTGTTTGTGGTACTGTGAAGTGGGCAAAGAGGGACTTAGTTCAAAGTGGAAGGATATCCTCGACGCTAAAATCGTGGACTGGTTGCTGGAAGCGCGGGACATTTATCGCAAACTGGCCGGACCGGATAACCAATGGGAAGGCGATCTGGCCCGCGATTTTCAAGCAATAGCGCGGATTACAATGGAGATTACGCTGGGTCGTTTGTGACACGTCGATGTGGATTGTTCGGGGCGTTAAACAGTCTACCAGCGGATGTGGCAGTAAAAGTGACGAATGAGAATGTTCCACCGTGACCTTTTAGTACAGCTCTTTTCTACTTATGTTTTTGTATTATTGCGAATGCTAGCTAAGACTTGCTTTTGAACTTCATTGAATCGCCATACTATAGCTAGGGTTAATAAAGTTGGCTGGTATAGATGCTATCCGCCCCAGATTTTACACTGTATATGGAACTGCGATCCCGGTAAGCGACGCGGTGCCGGCCGGCATACCAAAGAATGCTATCAGAAAAGTAATTCTTATCGTGTAAACAGTAGTTCACCAAGATTCTTCTGTAAGGAACCGAAAACAACAAACATTTTGAAAGCACAGCCACTTCGACGGAACTCGAAAGCGTTAGCAGAAACTCACTCGTAGCGTAACTGGATACAGTAATGTAGAATGTATCTGTATGTAGATGTAGAAGCCAATGTAGAACTAAAACCATGGCTTACATAGAACGAAAACATATCGTTACGTCAGCTGGCAGTGCCTGGCACCTTTGGGTCGGTAAGTAAAACCGATGTAGTAAGCAACACATCATGTGGTAAAATTACACACACAGAATTACGACGTCACTTCCGACTTACGAAGTATTAATAATGCGAAGCGCAGACGTTATTCAGGTAAAGACGAGTTGACGAAAGTACAGCATACGAGTACAGTTGGTAGTCCGCGGAAAAGATTGGTTTATGAGGTTGTTTGTGTTCAGTTCCGTGGCTTGTTCGTTTGAACCAATTTTAAATCGGTTCTGTTTCGAATCACTATGATTATTTTACAGGTTATGAAGTTGTAAATTGTCGGTTTTTTCAACCAGATTTGACTTTCAGCATCTTGAAGATCAGTGTCTAGTGACACGGCTACTTTCCTCGCACCATTTTGATTTCGTATCGGTGCGCAAGTTAAGCATGGATAGTAAAGTTTACGTAGCACGCATGTACTGCGCCGTACAATGGAGCAACGAGTAAGACATATATAACCAAACTTGTCAACAATCAGCTTCTCCCGCATTCAGATCAGATACGTAATAGTAACAACATCACACACCAAACTTGTCTCCGGACAGCCAGTGGCGCTTCGACTTGGGTGGCAGCATGTGGACGACCTTCCCATTGGCCTTGGCTTGGATCGGTCCATACTCGGCGATGAACCGCCACGTCTCCCGTTCCCACGTGGAACCCTCTCCGCCCAGTTTGTTATAGATCTTCTGCGCTTCCAACAGCCAGTCCAGGGCTTGGGGTATGATCCGGTCGAACAGTGGCTTGAAGACCATCTTCTCACCAGCGCTGGCCTGGTACTGCCAGATGTGCGGGATGCCGCCGACTTTCAGTAAGCAACGAGCACGACCAATATGATACTGCGGATATATCGATCTGCAACATAAACAAACGGGTAACGCGGAACTTTTCTCGCGTAGAAAATGAGTATTGTAGAGTTCTCGTGCAGAAAAATCGTCGGAAATCGACCTTAAACTGCTTTAAACTTCAGACGGTTTTGATTAGGTGTCTGCCGTTTCTGCATGCATGAAACATTTACTGAGATAAATTGGTCGTTTTATTATTAAATTTTTATCATTATACCGAGACCCACGTCACTAGCGAAATCGAACTCATTCTAACTGATTAGTACGTACAAATTCTATTACTAAATATCAGTCCGCTGATTGACGAACACCAGAACAAAAAAAGCAGCCTCATACCGCAAGCAAGTTGCCATATCCTTGCACATATCCCACGCCTTGTGAAACTGGCCCGTCTGGGTGAACACCTCGACGACATCGAATCCACAGACAAAGCGGAAGTGCGCATCAGGGTGGAGAATGTCCGCCGTGTCCAGATCGGCCAGCACACTGCCCAGTCGGCCCACATCGGCCACACCCCGCTCGGCCGGATCCAGGTTCATCTTCGTCACATCGACGCCGTGATAGCGATCCATCAGCGTTTGCAGCATCTTCAGCCGGTGGCCGTTAAGAGCGCCGCATTGTGGGCACGGCTGCTGCGCCCGCTGATCGCTGGGGATACGCTCGTTGCAGCCGCTGGTGGTGCACTTGAGCGGATTGATCTCTGCATCCTACACAGACCGATCTGTTGTACGCGTTAACAGAAGATATAAACCAGCAAAACGACGGATATGTTCATCGCCAAAAGTATCAACCAAAAACCACGTTCTAACGATTATGTGTGTTTTAGTTGAATACTTTTATTAACATACTTTACTTCCGCGATAAATAAAATCGATCAAAGGGACTCGTTTGAAGCTCGTATAAAGCAGTAAAATTATGACCACGCACTTTGCCTTGTCGAGACTTAAAAGACTTTCTTATCCTAATGGATGATGTGTAACTCACGTATTCTTTGGTGCATTTTCGGCACGTACAGTCACTGCCGTAGACATTATAAAAGGCGTCCCGACGCTCCTTTAAGGTCATGGTAAAGTTGTGGTGGATCAGCTCATTTTGTCGCAGCTGCAAAAACAATCTCTTACCAAACAAGAAGAGAGCTATAAATGCGAAAGTGTAACTTTTGAATGATAGGAAATCTGTCAAATTTACAGAAAAAATTCACAAAAAATTCTCGCGACATGGAAGAAAACAGAATACAAACATCAGGTGAAAAAAGTACGTACATCTTTCAGTCCCGAATATTTCGGGATATTCTCCGTAGCATGTACCACCAGTGTGCGACCGTGTAGATCCATGGTTACATTTGTATCCCAGCACACCGCGGTCATGTGTCGGTGCAGGGCCTGCGGATAGATGGCCGCGGCGTTCAGACGGATCTTGGTGCGCTGATCCAGAATCGGGAAAGCGTTGTAGTACACTTTCCGCATTAGCTGCATGAAGTTCGGAATGCGTTTGGCCGCGTGGGGCGGGAAGATCAAATTCCAGACTCTCGGATCATTTTTCTGGAAACTGAAGAAAAATCATTGAAAATAACGGATGATTAAGAGTACATGGAACTTATATATTTTTTTTATATTTTCATATTATTTTTCGATTATGATATCATTACTATATCATGTATTTTTTTATTCTTATCATTTCAGACTATTAGATTATTTTTATATTCTTTAGTATTGTAACGCAGTGTTTCCATTTTTCTGCAATTAAACAACGATTCTTACAGCTCTTCGTAATTATTATCGTATGGAAGGACTTTCAACACGTCCATCGCGTTCAGTTCCCCTGGAAATCCTTCCAGTTTTTCCTTGTCGCCATTCTAAACGAACAGTGCTATAGAATGTCGGGGTTGTCTTTTTTTATACAGTAAACAAGAGAATAATATTATAATACTAACAGTTCTCACCATAATTTTGTTGATCACTTTGGCCATCAGAATCTCCGCCGTACAGCAGCCAAAGTCAAAGCAGCCCCTCTGAGCGCAGTCGTGGTCGAAGTCCTTCCCACTCTGCAGAATATTAGCCTGGATCGTTTTGAGCATGTCGCATTCCCGTTTGTGTTCCTTTTTCCAGTTGATAGTCTGTACAATGGTAAAACGTCAGTCCCCAAAAAACCGTTCCAAGAAAGCAGTGTTGAGAAGCGTCACAAGCATAACCGGAAAGAGATCGCAGCCCCCAATGTACATTGCAGCCACCACAGGGAAATGACTGCCAACGCCCACGTAAAACAGCCGACCTCGTGCCGCTGCTAATTTAGTCGACTTTTCAGCTTGTGTTCTCACCTGGCACTGCTTATCGCAGAAACGATACAGCTTGCAGTTTGAGCAGGTACGCAGATCACTCGACGGAGAGAAGCATTCCGCACACAGAACTCTGTGGCAATTATACTGGAAGGACCAGACCCAGGGTTCGCACGAGAGAATCAGGTCTCCAGCTGCAAATGAGCGAGGCGAATCTGGCGAACAACCATCGTCGTGCACCGATGCTAGTCGGGACTGCGACGGCATTGTAGGCAAATAACATTCAGAATCTCGCAAGAAATGTTGAATTAAAGATGGAACACGTACATTTGACAAATTACGTGCACAATCTTGAAACTGAACAACTGCGTTAAAGTTTTATCGTCAAGCAGCGGCGTAGGGAGGTTTTGGGATTGAGGTGGGCCAGGCGTACCGGGCCGAGCTCCCCTTAGGGGGGCCCCCCTGGCGTGCCGAGCCCAGGATAATGCGTCCGGGGGTAGTGTTGAAAAACTAATAGCATCTGTCATATGCGAATTTCTTCGCAGAATTCTGCGAAATAAAACTGAAAAAATAAAACTAAATGGCAGAAAAAGCGCGCGGAGCGTTGAAATTTGTGAGATTTCTGGCATTGATTGGTTCGCAAAATACGGTGAAATACTGTGGATTGGCTGTGAAATTCGCGCGGAGCGCGAAAAATTTTTCAGTTTTTGCAGCTAAAATTCAATTAAGAAGCCCATTCTGTACACCGAAAATTAGGAAACGAAGATTTGCCAATACGGCATTTTTTCGGCCTCGACGGCCAAGGACGGATAGCTACCTGCTTTGGCCCAAATAGCAACTTCAGCGACCGACGACCGATGTTTGAGTACAATAACCCAGTGCCACCCTCGACCAGGAGCTACGTTACCAACATTAATTTTTCCTAGCTGTCCCTTTTATGGAGAAAGAAATCTGCTTAGAAGAGAATGGACTACGATACCGTTTCTATATAAGTCATGTTTAATAATAACACTGTATTTACCTGAATATATTTTTGAATTCTAATCTCGATTCTGGCATGCACACAATGACCAACCAGTCACAATTTTAAATTTTGTACACGATTTGCTTTATTTATTAATTCCATAAAACATCTGTGGCCCAGGCGGCTTCAAATTTTTTTTGGGGGGGGCACGCTAGCAAGTCTTGAGCCTTTGGGGGGGGGGGCCAAGGCCCCTTGGCCCTATACCTCCCTACGCCCCTGTCGTCAAGTATTTCTGACATCTACAATTACTTAATTTTTTTTGATTTATCCTCACACTGACTCGCAGGGCAGTCGCCTGGGCAAGGCGTTTCATACGAGCGCTGCCGTCTGAGGCGGCAACACAAGCTCACACTTCCGATTCCCGGAAAACCAGCACCTGAAATTCTGCGCACCCCGAACGGCTGAATTGTTGCTGATTTTTAGCAGTTGTTAACTGAAACCGCTGGTGAACAGTTCTACAAGATGAATCATGAACAATTATTTAATTTCAAACAAACCCAGTTTTCGCCCGGATGAACGACAGCCGGTGCGTCATTCTCGCATGAACATCAAACACATGCTTACAATGCACTGGGCAGTACGTACAGGGGCGCGCATAGGGGGGGTGCAAGGCAGCAAATGCACCCCCGTCTGGCAATGCTATAGGTGGGTACGCCAAAATCGAAGCAAAGGGGGCCCTTCTGTTGGAGGTCGCCAGCACCCCCGTGCACCCCCGTCTATGCGCGCCACTGAGTACGTACGGCGCACACTGGCTATTAATGCAGATAAAACAGACACGGGCAATCGTACTTCGCATCGCCAGTGCCTTGGCCGTCAGCAGTAGTCTGAGCCTGCACCGATGGATGCTGATTTGTAATTTGTATCACTTCGTAAGATCCTTCCGTTTGAATTTTGACTGCAGTTTCTGGGTGGTTTTTTTTCCGAAACCCCAGTGCACGTACAGTGACTGTCGCGGAAAAATGGACGTCTTAGCAGACGAACAGGGCATAAATGGGGACACTGGTTCTCAGTCGTTCGCAGCTGGCGATGTGGTTCTCTCTTGCGAACCATGGGTCTGCTCGTTCAAGTACAGTTCCTACAAGGAGACGTGCGCGTACTGCTTCAAGCGGGAACGAAATAAGCTGATGACATGCTCCGGTTGCCAGCTCCATCATTACTGCGATACCATATGCCAGGTGCGTGTAGTCGTCGTGAAATGTCTTGTTATGGTTGTGGCCTGGAAGACGATCGATTCGCAAATCCTGAATTATGTGGCATGCGCAGGTTGCCGACTGGAAACATGATCACAAGCGTGAATGCAAAATGCTCAAAGAGATCAATATCAGCATTCGAAAATTGAGTCCCACTGCTGAGAAGGGTTATCGTGGTGAGTTTGATTTCTGCGCAGCCGAGATTCTTGTGGCCAAGATCGTCAACAAGATCAGGGTAAGTGTCGCAGATATTGTTAATGTTGAACGTTTCACAAAGTGATCGAACGTCGATGATGATGATACTCGCTTTTCTTGTTCAGAGCGGCAAAAGCGAACATCTGACGGGCCTCAATGGACTACTGACTACGCGAGACGTCCTGGAGCGCATGTCCTACAATCCGTATTACGAAAAGCTGTACGTAGGAAAGAACTGCCCGTACAAAATCAAGCTGGCTAATATTTCAATATATTCCGAGAACAAAAAGCAGGGTAATAACTGTAATATAGAAAAAATAGTATAGTATAGTATAGTATAAAGAATAAGTATAGTATAGTATAGTATAAAATAATAGCTGTCTGTATCGTTTTGGATCCAAAGGTTTCATCTTTCGGACCATACTCTGCACGCATGCATCTGGCCAACAGCGGCAATAGGCAGTATTCCGGACGGTTTTGACCAGCTGCTTCGCAAGGTGTACTACAACGCCTTGCCGCTTCGCGACCAAATGGGCAAAGAGGAATTGTTTGGCGCGGGACTCTTTCCGTGGGCGCTGCATCGGCAGATGACGCCGGTGTGTTGGGACGTTAATGTCACTATGGATCTGCAACAGCGTACCCTGGTTGTGCGTGCTACGGAGGACATTGCGAGTTACACTGGTCTTCCTGATGTGAGTATTCACTGGAAGCTGGATCTTGTTGTCAACATACAGGCTGTACATGTACTTCGTGGGCCAAGACCGCGTTCTCTGTAATATCAGTTCATAGTTCTTACAATCTGAAAGGGATGTATGTAATTTACAGCTGCGGCAGAACGAACTATTGGTGAATATTTTTGCCGCCAGTCTGCCCGAGCGCCGGCTGTTGGCCCAGGAATGGTACTTCACTCCATGTACGTGCAAGAAATGCACCGGAGAATATGTAAGTCTGCCTACAAACGAATAGGTACATTATTGTTCAGTCGCGAGTCAATAAACGTTTTTACAAATTATAGGACGCCGAGATCAACCCGCTGAAATGCGTGACCACCGGATGCAGCGAGCGCATCCCCAGCGATCACCGCGCCAATCAACCGTGCTCCCAGTGTGGTGCGCTGAATGACCAACGCTTGCGGCAACTGAAGACCTTGATGGAGAGAAATTGGGTGGTTACGAGAGTCATCAAGGATGTCATGGCCCGTCGGAAGCAGCAGTATGGTTTGCTAATGGAGCTGAACCAGGCGAATATTGTCCATCTAGACGCACACTTCCGTTATGTTCTGGTTCCGTTATGTAGTAATTATACAACTTATTTTTAGCGCCGTCTACCCCAAGTATCATCTGCATCGTGCCTGTATGCTCCGTGTAGCCGGCGAAGTGCCTTGTCAGTGGTATATTCAAGTCGGTAAGGAAGGACTTAGTTCAAAGTGGAAGGATATCCTCGACGCCAAAGTCGTGGACTGGTTGCTGGAGGCGCGAGAAATCTACCGTAAACTGGCCGGACCGGATAACCAGTGGGAAAGCGATCTGGCCCGCGATTTACAAGACATAGTACAGATTACAATGGAAATTACGCTTGGTCACACGTAGCATGTCGACGTGATTGATAGGGCCGTTAAGAAGTCTGCCAGTTTATGTGGCAGTAATTTTGAGAAATTCGAGTGTTCGTCCGTGATCTTCTGGGACTGCATTTTTCTTTACTGTTGGGAATGAAGGTTAAACGTTTTTCAACGTCCTTTGATCGCTGCGCTACAGCCGATCACAGTGGTGCGAGTCTGGCTTGTTTTTTTAGTAAAGTTATGCTGGTTCTTGTACAGAATCTGATGCAGTTTTTCCAGAATGTAGAAATATAGAATTTCGCACCAACAAAACTATGTTAGCCATTATGATAATTTGCAAGCAACAAGGGGTTACGATATCCCGCGCGCTAATCACACATGCGTCATCACTTCCGCGGACAGGAAAATGCATCATGACTAGGGGTTAATGAACTGTGCTCAGATGCGATGGGAGTGGCCATACGTCGTAGAGGCCAGAGAGACGTTTAATACGATGATCGGTGCCGTGTGTACGAGACCATCATTTCTCGCTTGCAGCTGACTGACACTTGTGAGATTCTGAGAAGGGCCGCTGAATCGTGATTAACCTGCTCCCGTTTAGTGTTTTTTTAAGAAATCTCGACTGACACATTTGTCGTTACGGAAAATGGATATTCCAGCAGACGAAAGGGCCGTTAATGGGCAACTTGCCTCTCAATCTTTTGCAGCTGGCGATGTGGTGCTTTCCTGCGAGCCATGGGTCTGTTCG
>JAQGAU010004811.1:0-11044 GCA_034698045.1 Paramacrobiotus richtersi | reverse complement strand
AAAGAACCGAGCGGCGAAATGTCTCGGAGCGGAAGGTACCGCGGCGTAATGTCCCGTGGCGAAATGGCCGAGTGCGTAAATGACAGACCCAATCGAAAAGGTTTGAAGTACGGGATCTACAGCTGTTTTGTACATAATTATATTATAACGGCATACATATGTATTGATAAGAAAGTTCGCGTTAACACCGCGACAGTGATCATATCGTTGGGTATAACAAATCGATATACGAGTATGTACAGTATACCGGAAGTCGTCATCTTAAAAATGAGGACTGAAAAATCCTTTCGTATTTTTCAGTCTTTTTCTGAAGTACTCGTTTTAGAGACTTTTGGATGATCGTTTCACGCTATTTGATACTATTTTTAACATGGTATTCAGGTGATTGTATAGTCCACGTACCATGCATTGTTCTCACAAGTTCACAACGCGCAGCCCTGTGCACTAAGTCGTGCATTTTCAGGCGGCCAAAGCCTTGATATTTTCGACGGAACGCAGATGCCGTTATTTATACTCGCAAGTTTTTTACCAAGAACGTTTTTCTAGTGAACTCGTTCTAGTGCACACTTGATACACAGAACACAACTTTTGCACAAAAAAGTGACCTTTTGAAGTGTCTGGACCCTGGAACAGCAGAAAATAGTTTGTTGGGTCGATGATAAATCTGAAGTAATTTGCCGTATGAGTTTCCTGTACATATTTAACAACGAAAACCTCGCCTACAAGAGACTGTTATAAAGTGACTGAGAAACGGTACATGTGACTCTTTTATATTTTTGTACTTTTGATAGACGAAGCTTCCATTTAATTGTAATAACGTTTGTGATTTGTTGCTTTTCAGAAAACAACTGTGTATGTTCCCATTATTTCCCAGGTTCATTATTTCTTCATTAATTAAGTATTCTCGTCAATATGTACCTTGAACGAAGATTAATTGTGACTGTGAGTCTATAATACATGAATTTCCTCGGCTGCCGACAGAAAAATTGAATGGTGAATGTCTTTATCGTAAAGTTTACATACAGTAGTAGTCCGAGAAACACGCTTCGAATTCAGCACAATCCTTTTCCCGAAAATGAGCTCGCAGACTAGTATAGCCATCGGCCGCTAGTGTTAAACGCCATGCAAAACGATAGGAAAGACTGGACAAAACAACAAGTCTGTACTACATACAGACTCAAACAATAATATTGAATTCAAAATGTGTATAACCTTTGGAAAATGGATAATACATAAATAAGCAGTATCAAAAAACATAATTGGACCGATCTGACCGGTTGCAACCACCTGGTAATAAATATGCAAACTTGATCGGATTCTGTAGTAGCCATTCCGGCAGATCAAATACCCGGTACGCTCGGTGCGCCCCTCGCCAATTCCAGACCAGTGCCTCCAGTGTGTATTCTTCGGGATACATATCGAAGATATCCTTCCCGTTGCAAATCTTCCTCTGTAGCTCGGCCTGATCTAACAGCTTCAGGTCCGTGACGCGGTCCGCATGGGAGAAGGCCTGCATTTTGAAGATAAACCCCTCAACATACCGGAAACAAAACGAACAATGCCACCCGGCGTCCATCAGCAAGTCATTGGACGACCGCGCCCGGGTGTAAACATTAACGTCGCCGGATTCGATTCGGCGGATCTTCGGACGCCATACGTGGCTGGACGTTGTGAACTCATAAGAATACACAAAGTAACTCATCTGGAACATCAACGGGCTCGGCCAGCCGGCACATGTTTTCAGCATGGAGATGATCGGTTTCCGGGGGATCTCGTCCAGGTCACATATGAGCAAAAGGTCGCCGGCACGCAGACGAACATCACTGGTCTGGAGGAAGCGGGTCATCTGACGGCGCATCTCGGTCTCATTGTCGAAGGGATTCTGTCCGGGTCGCAACTCGGTCAGCGTCGTGATTTGACCTGTTCGAATCTTGGACTTGGCGAACTGGAACCGCGCGGAGTGGGTGAAGAAGAAGTAGGGTTTCGGACGGCCGGTGAAGGTCCGGTTAGACTCCAGGATGACGAAGATGTCCACCACGTCCCATAATTCGCGGATTCTGATCTCCAGTAGATCGAGTTCGTTGCTGAAGATCAGGGCATCGATGACACGTGGCTGCAAGTGTGCCTAGGGAAAGGAATGAAGGATGAAATTGGTTTCATGATCGGTATACTTCGTAGCTTTAGAAATACCGACAGACTGAACAGCTGCTTGATGAAAACGGTGCCGAATCTATTGTCTCGCTCTGGAAATCATAATAAATTTGCATAAAACTTTCTAGCGTACCGTATATCGCCACGAATAACAGTTTTTTCAACTGATGATCGAATCGGAATTACAGGCACATTGGTAAATTAGCCTCGAATTGAAAAAAAATAAATCCGATTTTCTAATTCCAAATAATTGAATAATTTTTTATTTAATTGTATTGTTGTATTACTACTACAAATATTACTACGGTATCCAAGCTCAAAATAATTATTTGAAAAGTAACAAAATATGCTTAATAATTGAAACTGTACTCACTTCCTGGTATGTCCACTTGTTGTTTTCACAATTTCGCCGCTGCGTTCCACTGTCACTCCCCGGGATGACGATCGGGCGTATGACCGTGAAGTTTCCGTCCGCCGTGTCCCACGCCGGACGTGTTATGTACGCCACGTCACGCTTCAACGTCAGATAAATGGTAGCGCGATAATAAAGGCATAAGATTACGAAAACGCATACTGAAGTGAGGAACTTGATCCGATGCGTTCTCAGCGAACGTCTCACGGTTCGAGGAATCTTGAAGAATCGTGGCATTTCAACTGTTGACAGGAAGTGACACTGCATGCGAAGAACGTTAACGTCCAAGCGAAAAAGTCAGAAAGAAATGATTTGGGCGAAAAACGTACGTTCCATTAGCGGCTTTCTGTACTGCACTGTCTGTACATATTGAACGCATAGTCCATGTTGGGAAGATTTTTCTCGCCCGTATACGTAAACACCGAAACGAGAAATGTAAACATTTTGCCAGCAAAAGCTGCCTGTGCGTTAATTCATGCATTCCAAAACTCATGCAATCACTTCCTATTGGTCGACAACATCACGTCATATCAAGAAACATGAATATGAATACTGTGGTTCGGTTCGATTTTACTGATAGTGACTGGTTTTGTTCAGTTGTTGTTTTCAGCTGTGCATTACAAACGTATACATCGCTTGCAGTCGAATTATGCCTCTTAATGAGGAATGCGATTAGTAGCGGAGCAATATGTTGATTCGGACTTCCTGTAGCTATCAGGGGGACTGAATAAAGCACGGGCAATCGAAATTGTGAAGTGCGTGCCAATAATCTCACCATGGCCATGGTGCATGTCGTTGCGCCTGGTTGGAAACTTGGAACAAACTACAAAGCTTTTGCGCATCCAGTATTAATGTAAGCTCACACGAAGGCATAAAACTGGTCACTAATGACCAATTTAATGTATTCGTTTGAGTTCACATTTTTTATACGCTGCGTTTCCGGTCATTCGCTGCACAGATATAAGACAAATGATTTTTGCAATTTCATCCGTCGTCCAGCACCTCGGACATGTTTGGGGTGTTGGATGGCGGTAGTAAAGCGATCAACAAGAACGGAAAAACAAAACAGTACAAAACTATTATGCCCGTGGAGTCGCAGCAAATCCAACCATTTTTTTGCTAGCGCTTTGTCGAATAACAGCGTTCCAACTGGCAACTGGTACACGTACTGCAGTATCCAACACGATGAAACAGCTGTTTCGTGAACAGTTCGCATAAGAAAGCGCTGTGTATAGTAGATTATTCTAATTTATATACACAGGCGCTATCAAACGACCAACAACAACAAAAGCAAACGAAGTACACCAAGTCAGACTGGGAACAAGTCAGACCATTTGCCATGTTTGGTTGATATCCTCTGACTGTTGACAGATGTTTGCTGCTATGATGAGGATCTGCTGCATTAGACATGGTTCGTTTCCTCCTGCACTGGTATTGTTTCGTACTCGAATCGCGAATCCGCGATACTCTCTCAAGCAAAGAGGCAAACAGCATTCCAAGGCGTCTGGCGCCGGGCCAGGAGAACGTCAAACTCTTGTCACTTCCACGATTAACCTTACCTCGTTCGAAACACGTGTTAAGGAACTTTTCAGCGAGCTATTTAACTAGCTAAATTTGCATTCTGTTACTCACAAATTGTCTGGGATACGGGCTGAAATGTTTGTAGTGGTCGTATAATTTCTGTGTAGAGTTGTCCACAAATGATATTATTTTCTCTTCCTGGCTTTCACATGTTCGTGTTTACGGCATATGCATCATCGATTGTTTATGTAGTGATTATACATATATTTATTGATGTTGATGCCTAAAATCTGCTGTTATATTGTCTGATTTGTGTATCTTATCGTGTGCCTGGATGTTTGAAGGCTGGCCAACTGAACGTGGGACTACGTCACCCGGTCCAGAGATTTTGACACGAAGAATCTGGTTGATTTGTAGTTGAAGCCGGGCTGCTTCAGCTACAGACCCGCAACATTCTTTGGCGAGCTTCAGTAGCATTCATCATTTCAGGTTTGAAAAAAGGATTTATCAAGGACAAAGCAGCTGCGGATACAGGAAATTAAGATTCCTTGACCAGTGTAGGCTCGTTGTTTGCATCAACGTATACGTAAGTATATCTGTACTGCACGTACACAAACATGTGGTTGCCAATGTTGAGCGGATCGAGGTAAATTTTCAGACGGTTCTGTCACATCTACAGTATCTGGAATGGTTTGGTATAGAATTTCTTTAAAACATCCATCCACAGTTGAATCTGATTGTGTTTTACCTTTGAGTGTTATTTATTGTTTCCCAAGAAAGTTTTCTATTTATTGTATTTTTTTTCTGTGTATTTGTGCAACCTCTTTAGTGGTACTTCTAAGACTGCAGTTACAACTTATTAATAACATTTATTCCTCAAACAGAGTTATCGGCCATCCCATTCACTCGGCCACGGTGATCTCACCCGTGACCGCTATGACAAAATGCATACTTGGACCGGACAATGGCGAAGGTGACATTAATTTTGGGTGATCCGTCCTTGTATGTGTGATCCTCGGTTATCGGCTAACGTCGTTTTGTAAATGTCCTGACCAAACACCGGTCTTTTATCGTTCATATATCGTCCAAGATAATCCGAATCTGGGCTGACTGTCCCGCCTCTACGGCCAAAAGCATTTCCGGTATGACTTCTCTGTCAAAGATTTCTTCATTGGGCGATACCCTAATATAACCTGTCATCGCATCCAGAACGAAATAGTCGGCATATTTTCTCAGGAGGTTGGCGTTTGAGATTGTCCCCTGCTCATTATCTCATGCACCGGAATCCGAAACATGTGCCTGTACACGCAGTACCAAGGTTCCCGTGGGGGCATTCTCCTTCACATGGACTTCGGGGTGGGTCCGGCATATCACATGCTGACAGTCTATCCGAGTCTTGCTATGTGCATATTACTGCCGTCATCAACGAGGCTGTTTTCGTGATCCGGGTGGAGAACTCCACCTAGCTCGACCTTGAGACCACCAAACTGTACCACTTACCATCGTCGCCCGGGAAACGGGCACCCCGAGAAGTACTCCAGCACCGCCAGTGTGACGGTGGCCATTCTGGACGTTAATTATAATGATCACATTCCGGTATACGGCCCGACAACTACGATAATAAATACTGACTTGCACCGACGCCGACATGCCCGGTGTAACCGGCAACTCCGTCGCCACCACTGTCATCACCAGCGTCCCGCCATTCATATATCAGCCTCCCGGTCTAACATTTGCGACACCACCCCATTCAATGGCAAAGGGAGAAGCGGCCGGCTGTAACGAATACTGTATACTCTTGGGGACACCGCGATCCACATCCTGTGTCAGCACACTGACCACCACTTTCCCGATCGGACGATTCTCCGGGACATAGTGCACACTGGGATAGATAATAAAGTGGGCGGAGTGTATTGGGGTATCCAGAACCTGGATGACGATTCCCGGAGTGGCGACGTTGACCCGCTGGAGCCTGGAGGGCGGGGGTACCGCCCATGGCGATGATCCTCAGCTGGTGCATGGGCTGGGTCTCGTGGTCCAGGGGGCCGGTGAGGATGATCCGGTGCCAGTGCCGGTGTTGGCGTAAAGGGTTTCCACTTTGAAGGTCTTGGCGTTGTCCAGCTCGTCGAAGCGGATCATCCCGTATATACCCTGGTCTTTGTTCCGGGCGGAGAGAGTTGCGATTACCATGCCGGGTGGGGCGGTTTCCGAGAATTTGATACAAAGTAGATTTTAAAGTAACTTACAAATATGTATCTGTTTTTCTTGTATGGATACGGCATTGTGTCCTGTATGTTGTAAGTATTAATTGAAAATGTTCCGTCTCCCTAGCTGTATTTCAAATGTTGGAAGGCAAAGCTTTCGCCCAATTATATTTCTTTGATGCACATATAAGTTTGTAGTGGGTATCGATGTATGTGAATCCATCTGTTAGCAGCAACTTCACCTACTTTTCCAATTACATACCTAATTTGTATTAAAAAAACCGC
Organism: Paramacrobiotus richtersi; assembly: GCA_034698045.1. Classification (NCBI taxonomy): domain Eukaryota; kingdom Metazoa; phylum Tardigrada; class Eutardigrada; order Parachela; family Macrobiotidae; genus Paramacrobiotus; species Paramacrobiotus richtersi. The sequence continues at coordinate 4,471 of JAQGAU010004811.1, read as the reverse complement.
AACGACACCCTGATATTGCCCGTCATCGCATGAAGGACGAATCATTAAGCGGCGTAGTTATTTCCTCTAGATTTGGAGGTTGTTGTGCGAGATCACTCTTTGCTCAAAGGTGCATCGCAGTCATGGGCCTGCACCTATGGTAGCAGGGTTCCCGTGCATGAAGGCGTTCTCCTTCATAATGACTTCGTAGCAGTAGGGCCGGAACACCAGGATGTGATCGTTAACGTCCAGAATGGTGACTGTCACGCCGGCGGTGCTGGGGCACTTCTCGAGGGTGCCTGTTTACCGGCCGGCGATGGTAGAGTGGTATAGAGATTGTTAGTCTCTAAGTCAGAGTTTTTTAGCCGGATCATGAAGAGTGCCTCGTCCGTTACGGTCACTGGTGAGACTGGGCCCCGTTCGAAGGGTGCCACCAGTGTGCGGCTGTGCCCGATGGATGTTCACATAACTACGTATTATTGTAATGTTCTTGTACTGAAGTACATCGGCCGTGATCGACGTCATTTGTCCTCTAATATTCGTGCGTTAGTGACATAAGGCCTCGGCGGATGAACGTACAATATGTCATGTGGAACGAGCCCAGCTCGTTCTTCAGATAATTTCGAGGCGAATGCTAAGGTAAATGTATGGTGTAAAGTTTTTATTGTACTAATTCCAAGCATCATTGGTCCAGACTCCAGAGCAACCGTTACGACTATAGCCTGGCGACAACAGTTAAAAAAAACTATAATTACAGACACTCAAACACTAGCATCGATGTCTGACAAAAATCCAAGAAAAGAAAAATAGCACTACAAAATCATACAATTAACCGGGCGGTCAAGCATCGGTCAAAACAATTGCGACTTGGCTGCTCTAGCAGATCTAACAAGGAACCGCGTAATGTGTGCATGGTGTGTTCCACAGGCGCCACATTGTCGTATCATTCATCGAATGCACAACCAAGTAGAAAGTTTTGCTGCAGCACCAGTTCCATATTCTCCCCAAAATATCGTAGCCATCCAGTGAGGTATGCGGAATCCCCGCCTCCCGTGCCGCCAGGCCGGTGATGAAGATATCATCATGCCACAAATACTTGAGTTTCGTCGACACTTTGGCCAAAGGAGCCAATGCAGTCGAAGGGAACACGTAGAGAACGCCCGAGAGATACGGTGGGAACCTACACAGGTCATAACTTCAACGGCCGACAACGTAAGATACAGAAAGACCCATTCTTATAGCTTGTTCACTGCGGAGTGATAAAATAAAACGTCATAACACTGGTAAATGTGACGTAAACAGTAAATACACATATTAGTGACAGATTATACTCAGCATCGGGATATTCGTCCGCCGTTACGGCCCACTTATGATTCGGCTCCCGGATAGGGGTGCTGTGGGGAAAAATTAATCCGAAGATCGAAGGAGACTGGGGCAGATGGCCGCGCAAGGATTCCAATAATAGAGGCGGATTCAGCCAACAGTCGTCGTCGGCTTTCGCTGTGAAAGCGGCTTGCGGACAGTGGAGTAGACTCCAATGGATTAAAGCCAAGCCTACAAAATCGGGAATGCGGAACACCGAGGAGCGAATTTTCACATACAGTAAAACTGTAACTGCAGTAAAATAATGGCACCGGCCGACTAAGCATGTTATCGACTTCATCTCTGTTTCTTTTTGTGATGCTTTTGCTTCGTCGATAAGTAATTCTGCCTTCGATCAAATGCAACAGACCTTTGCGCGTGGCCTGATGATAATCATCGACAAACGCCTCCGACTGAATAATATCGCCGTTAGATGTCGCTTCGTCCGCAATCTGCGTCTGGAGGGCAGGAGTAGTTTGGCCAACAATAAACAGCAGCCGAAAACCGACGGCCGATACCCGCGTGGGCGGTTGTGAACACGCGAGTCGACTGGCGCGGCGATTAATGGACAAGGAGCCGTATGTGCGCCGGATGGTGTCTCGTCTCTGGAAGGCATTCGGCCGTGTGTAGATGATCAGCAGGAGAAAGGGTGGGGTCATGTTGGAACAGGGGGCTGGCGAGATGCTGAACCGATCGAAGGATCCGTATGAGCTGATGTCGGCCGGGGGAGCTCCTGTGAATTGAACGGCAGTTACTATAAATGTTGCCAAAATTATGCGGCTGTTATCACAACTTGTTTTACTGCACTTACCACAAGCGTAGGACTTGGGTTACGCAAAGCTCAAGAATTTTCAAAGCATTTACCTGTGACTTCTGCTATTCCAACAAGGTCTGTCTTAGAGTCGATGTCCTGAAGCTCATACTCATTTTTCACTGAGTCTGACGCCAACAAGCACTTAATCCATTCACCCGGTCCTCGTCGCGATAGTGTGGAAAAGAGAAGAAAACGGAAACAGATGAATCCGAGGGGGAAGATTAGCGCCAGCTTAGAGTACCGCACTAATCTTGCAGCTGCCATGGCGTACTTCGTATCTAGCAACAGTGCGTTTCTTTCATTAGGAAAATATGATTATTATATCCATAATACATTCCGCACAAAGTACCACGTAGTTAGTGCATCATGCACCGCAGAATACGGATGACACACAAGTTGACACAACTGCCGAAACAAAGTATTCACGAAATACTTGAACTGACTGTGAGCTGACTTTCTCTACGTGCTGCAGGAGTCAATGGAGATTAATGCATTACGGCGTCGTTCAGGACTAGGTTTACAATTCGCCCAGAAGTAGGTTAGTTGTACCTCTAAGGACAAACTACAATTACAAACAGTCAAACACAAATTATTAATCACTTATTAGTAAACAGTGGCAGATTATCGAATATAGAATTTCGTTCAAAACATTTATCGACCATGTGTAGCTGCAGATCGAATCAACAAACTGGGCGGTCGAGCACAGAGTCCGATTGCGCTTAAACAGGCTTAGCAGATCTAACAAGGAACATCGTAATGTGTACATGCTGTATTCCACAGGCGCCACATTGTCTTATCTTCCACGGAATGCACAGCCAAGGAGAAAGTTTTGCTGCAACACCAGTTCCAGATTCTCCCCGAAATATCGTAGCCATCCAGACTCCAGTGAGGTATGCGAAATCCTTGCCTCCCGTGCCGCCAGGCCGGTAATAAAGACGTCGCCGTGCCATTAATATTTTAGTTTCGTCGCTGCTTTGGCCAAAGGAACTAATGCAGCGGAATGGAGCACGTAGGGAAGACAACGTTGGCAGTTCGAGTAAAAGATCTGTTTTCTAACATCATGAAACGCAGCGAGAATGTACTGCAGTGTGGATCCGTTAAAGTGTTTCCGTTTTAGAAATAAATAATCCCGAAGGGAGTACTACATTTGAGATTGCGCATTATGTCAGTACGACAGCGCCGCAAATGCCTGTAAATGTGTCAGAATTTATAGATACTGCAGTTTATGCGATGGTTGACGATAAAACTTCGTGTATTGAAATTACCGAAGATGCTAAATTACGATTAAAGAAACCGACGGAAAGTGGAATTTTGCATTTTAAAGACCGGAAAAGTCAGTTAAAATAACTTGATATGGTTATAAACATATGACATGACATGGTAGCTGAATAAAAGAAATTGTAAATTACCGATTGGTACGTAAAATCGACAAGGAACAGTGATAAATAAATGTTTTCCGTAGATCGGAAATGAACGTGCAACCGGATTTAAATTGTGGCGATTGTCAGCGGAACAGCCCAGCAGGACGACCGTGCTGGAGATGTATCCGTCAAGCCAACCCGAATGATGATCAGTACATGATGGTTTTATATATGGAAATATGCCAGTTTAATCGGAGCGCATATGATGGATATCTGCTCGTGAGAAATGAAACCTTTACATTGTTTTACTACAAAGCCATTAAAGACGTGGTACGTGATTTAGGCTACCCTGAACCATAATTAAAAGAAGAGAAAAGTTGCCGGCGATGCCGATAACAAATACCGATGGTAAATAAATAAAATTGTACTAAATTGTACAGAAAAATCGCTTAATCGCGAAAAGCCGTATGGCAAATAAATTGTTGAAAAATCGCTAAATTGCGAAAAACCGCTGGTAAATAAAATTGTACTAAATTGTACAGAAAAATCGCTAAATCGCGAAATACCGATGGTAAATAAATAAAACGCTAAATTGCGAAAAGTCGAGGACTAATAAAATATCGAAAAGTCAGACAAATGACGAAAGCCGATGGCTAATAAATTTACGGAATTTCAGGCCCGTCAGTGGTTTGGTCATCGTCAACCGCGAAACCCACCGATATGATTGACGACGGGATAAAGACATGATTTTGCGGACAAGCGCTACTAACCACACCATTTTGATGATTGCTGGAGGATCCAGTTTTGATGTTCACTAACAGAAGGATGAAACCTACCGGAAGTGGAATCGGAGGACCGATTCATCTCACACCGTGGCATGTTAAGTGGGCCGCTTCACCGTACAGGAGGACGGATCGCGTTATACGTGTTTCTCTCTGTTCTGTTTGTTTTTGCG